>CAJVPS010002782.1:0-11507 GCA_910591765.1 Ambispora leptoticha
AAAAATACTAATTAACTACTCTTAACTCAGTAGTAATTACTTCTACCAAACTTAATTATTCTTCTTAGTCACTTCTTAACTCTTTATATATAGTATTTTTCTTGCTATACTAATTATAAATTATTTTTAACATGATGTTTCACTTAATTTAATCAAGAATAAGTAAAAGTTTAAGAGAATAATCATAAAGAATATTAAATATATGATAATAAAGAATTTAGAATTAGCGGAATATTAAGTTATTCAAAGCTAAAGCAAGAAATGAAAGAAAATTAATAATAATTATAGTAGAAGATATAAGTAGTTGATCCCTCTTCATTTTCTAAAATAATAATATAAAATTTAATTTTTTTTTATTATAAAGTATAGGTCAAATCCTGATTACTAATATATAGTATAATTACTATTTGCATTTATTAATATTATAACTCTACTTTTCATATTATCAACTAAATTTAAAGCAAGTTAATTTGAAAGATGATTCCATTCTTTTGTTATTTCTCTCTTTAGTTCTTTAACTGTTCAGATTTTTTTTAATATTTTAATTTTTAGTAACCATCATACATTTTCAATAGAATTTTGGTCAGGTGACATTGATAGTCAAGATAGTATATTTATCTCATTTTTTTCCTTCCATTTTTTTGCAATTTTGAACTGATGTTTCAGATCATTATCCTCTTGCAAAAATCACTCTATATTATCATCACCAAAAAATTCATCAGCAGATGCCAAAAGATCTCTTTAATAGAGGATACACATAAAATTTATATCAAGATTTTGTTGAAAATAAATAATCTTGTTAAATCTCCAAGCCAAAAAACAATCCTATACATGAACTTTTGATAAATGCTTAACTGTACGAAATACTTTATGCCATCTACCAAACTGTCATACTCTTTTATTTGACTGAAATAGTTAAAAGATACTTTTATCTGTAAAAATAATCTGATTCTAGTCAAAGTCTTGATGATTTTTGATCCACTGAAGCTATTTATTTCGATACTTTTCTGTAAGCAATAGTTTTTGAAGCTCATTAAAATATTTTCCACCAGCTATAACCATACATCATCTAACTGTGTATATACTAACTATAATATTTTGAGTTTCAAGTCATTATTGTATTTCATCAGAAATTATATTGTATTTATTTATTATTCACTTTGCAATTTTTTTGTCTTGGATGATTATTATACTGTGTCTCTAATCTAACTTTTTCTTGTCATTTAGATCTTTATCTTTATTATATTTTTTGACCTAATTAATAGCAGTAGCTTTAGTATAATCAATATAGAAAGTTATTTTTTCAAAATCCCACTTGGATCCTTTTGGATGTTGGTATAAAAAAATTATTTCATATCATTTATAAAGTGAAAGAGCCATTTTTTTGATCACAAAAATTCGATCATTATACAACCTTCCTTAAAACTTTTCACTAACCCAAAATAGTATGAATGATCAATATTTGTATTACTCTTTTCCAGAAAAAATTTTAAAGTATTATTATAATAAATTTTTGGGTGATGAGAAGGAATCAACTACTTATATCCCCTACTATAATTAGAAAATTATTAATTTAATAAAACTATAAATTAGATATAATATACATGGCTAAATTAATATTTGAATAAGGCTAAATATGAGTAATAATATAGATTAAAAATAAAATTAATTATAAATAAGATTAATTAATAAAATTACTTATTTATCTGATTTAATAATAATTAGCAATTACTGCATCACATGCTATAGCTACATCATATACTATATCATATCTACTGCATCATACAAATAAGTAATTAATTACAAGATCTCTAACTTTAAGAGATTTACTTCATAAATCTTTTAATTATTATTGATGAGAATTATTAATTCTAGATTATTAAATTCAATATATAATTTTAAGTAATTATTATTATATGGATTCTTCAAAACTTTTCCATCTTCATTTCTAAGTTTATATGCTCCTTTGTCATATATTTCATGTATATAGAATAGTCCTTTCCATTTTTTTCCAAACTTATCATGATATTAGTATTGAGTTTCTATTTATCTTATTAATATTTTCTGTTCTATTTGAAAAATTATTGACTTTTATTTCTTGTCATACTGTTCTTTTTGTTTTGATTATTCTTATTGGATATTACTAAGGGCTAGTTCTCATGTAATTTCCAGTTTATTAATTAGTTCACATGTTCTTTTGATGAGAGCTTCTTCAAAAATTAAATTATCAAAATCTTTTAATTCAATATCCAATGGTATGATTACTTATCAACCATATATTAATTGAAAAGGTTCAAATGAAGTTATACTTTATTTCATTATTCTGTAAGTAAATAGAACTGAAGATAGATAATGATTCTAATCTTTCTTATAAAGTTGAACATATTTTAATAATAAAGTACACAAAGTTTGGTTTAGTCTCTTAACTAGTCCATTAGTTTGAGAATGATAAGATACAGAAAGTCTGTATTTAATTTGATATTTATCTAATAATTTCTTGATTATTTCATTGATGAATATAATTTCTCTATCACTAAGTATTTTTTTTGAAAATCCATATCTCATTACTATATTTTCATAAAGAAAGAAGATAATTATACTTGTAGAAGTATTAGTAATTGATCTTATTTCAGCCTATTTAGTTAGATAATCAATAGTGACTATAATATAGTGATTTCTATTAC
The DNA here is from genome assembly GCA_910591765.1 of Ambispora leptoticha. NCBI lineage: Eukaryota > Fungi > Glomeromycota > Glomeromycetes > Archaeosporales > Ambisporaceae > Ambispora > Ambispora leptoticha. Next base: position 2,685 of record CAJVPS010002782.1, read on the forward strand.
TGGTTACTGAAAGAGATTCTACCAAATCAATTCTAATCTTTTCAAAAGATACATTAACTTGAATAGGTATCATTCTATTATTTTTGTATAGTCATCCTTTTCATTGACATATATCACAGACTTTAATATATATATTAATATCTTTATAAATCTAAGGCTAATAATAATTTCTTATTATTCAATTATAAGTAGTTTTGATTCCAAAGTGTCCAGAGGTAATATCTGAATGATTATTATAAAAAAACTGACTCTATTTCTATTAATTTTATAATTAATAATGAATGATCAATATTCTATCTATTTCTTTTGTATAGTTTGAGATTTTATATAAAGTATTTCTTCAATTTTGCCAGCAGTCATTTCTATTTTTCTTTTGAGAATTTATTAGGTATTATTAGCATATTGAAATAGTTATATAATTCTGTATAGTTATCCAGATTCATATTTTATCTTTTTCTTTTATAGATGTGTATGATATTTTAGAAAGTGGATTAATATTTGAATAAATTCTTTCAGATTTATGTTTAATCTTAAAATTATATTCTCATAAAGTCATTATTCAGTATGCTAGTCTTCCAGGAGGATTTGACTTATTAATTAATCACTTGAGTACTGAGTGGTTGGTGATAAGTATGAATGGAATATCAGATAATAAATAAGATCTGAATAGCTTGACTATCCAAAGAGTACCATTAAAGTGAAGTAGTATCCAGCCATGATTGGCACCATCACAATCATTGGTTAATTAAATTTTAGATCACCAACCAATCAAATTTACTGTGACATAAAAATTATGAGAATTAATCACATAGCATCAAGCCTCACTATTCATCAAAAACTAATAACAAGATGAGAATGCTTTAATGCATAAGATTCATGATACGTTAGAATCACAATACATATCATGTTAGGATCACAATATATATCACAATACTTAAAAATAATAATAGGTAAGAATAATGGATAACAATAAATAATATATAATTATTAAACTTTTATTTTAATAAAGCTTAATCAAAGAAAAGTTTATTTCTTTTAATTTGCTGAAAAAAAGTTCTTTATTACCTCTTCTCATCATCAAGATATTTTTAATCAGTGAATTTAAATCTGAATATCTAACTTATGAATTATAATCAAAAAAAAGTTTAATGAAAAAATTATAATAAAATTAAGTTGCATCAAGCTCACTAAAAATAGGATTTAAAGAAGTTTTCAGCTTAAAAATAAATGTCTCTGTTTGTCCATCATTATTTCTCTCTTTAACTTCTCAATATTTATTATGTAACCTTTTAGTTAATTTATTTATCATAAGTCATCAATTTTCTGCTTTTTTTTCTTCTTCAGTTTGTTTAGGTATCTCTGCCATTACAAATTTATGATGATGATATACTTTGAAGCTGCTTTTCTTAAATAGTTCTTGAAACATTCTCCAAGCATCAGTAGTCAATAACTTAGTGATATCATACATATATTCATGGAAAATATATTTACATAGTAACATATAATAATTACAGAACAGATAATGACAATTAAGCAAAATAAGTTCTGGTGTATCCTTGTCTTTTACCAGTCTATCCATCATTGCAGAAGTCTCTTTGATAAGTATTTGTTGTATGGGAAAGGAAAACTGATGGATTTCTTTGAGAATTTCATCATCAATATCATAGGTGGATATTTTTTTTATTCAGAAATTAAAGGTGATACTTTCAGAATTAGCTCACTTCTTGTGATTAAGAGTGATAATTTTATGAGAAGCACTTAAAACAAAGATCAAGCACAAATTAGTAATCAAAAAGAGGAAAGTGATATATCATATTAGTATATGAAGATTTCAACTTCTCAAAAATTCCTAACTTATTGAAACTTTCCAAACTCATCAACTTAAACCTCCAACTCTTACCAATTAATCTATGCAAGTAAGATGTTATTCATTTTAGCTTCTTATGATAGGATTCAAGTATATTTGTAGAAGTAACCTATAAAAAAAGAAGTAAGTATTGATAAGCCCAGAGAGCCTATTAATAATTATTTTTAAGATAGTTTTTTTCAATATATTTACAGATTGTCAGAATTATACAAGAATAGATAGCTTCTTGAATCAATTGCTCGTAACTAATTTTTGTTTTTTTATACATTGCTAGGATCATAATTTCCTGAGCTTTTTTCTCATAAATTTTTGTTATCCATATCTGCATAATGTGGACAGTGCAGAGAATTATATCATATTATTATTCATCACCAAGAAGACCAGGAAAAACTCACTTTATACTATTAACTTTAATACTACTCTGATCTATAAGAATGTATCAGGACATCTAGCAAGGATATTTATTTTAGATTATTTGTAGTACTTTAGTAACTATCTCACTGTCTTCATTACTTACAAAAAAGTGAGCGCTAATATCTCAGCATCCATAGTCATCATGAAGATATAAAGTAAATAGACACCAATCATATTTGTTTATTTTATGTGTAGAATTAATTAAAGTAAGCTAGCCATAATGTCATAGTTTTTTAAATTGCTTAGAATATGCAAAAACAATACCTTCAGTGAATCAGTTGAAAATATAATAATGCTTAATATAATATTCTTATTCATTTAAATAGGATACAGTTTCTAGAATATCCAACTTTAAGTTAATATTACCAATAAAGTAAGCCTCCATAAATCTATAAAGCTTGTATTTAATATTTGTGACTTCCCTCCATTTTAAGTTTTGAATACTAGTATCAAAATTTAGTTTATTAGTTATGTACTTCTTAATGGTATTGACAATTGCTACTGATAGATAATTTTTTATTACTTCTTGTTTAATCAGAGTTTAAATAGCCTCCAAATATTTGACTTGATCACTTTCTTTTAGAGTATGTGTATGATTTAATGAATTATTATAGTATTTGATTCAAATCTTCTTGAAGGAAACTAATCATATAATTTTAATTTTGGTATAATAAAGTTCAGATGGTTGAATCATTGTTTTTCTGTGTTTCTCATTTAGGATATCTTCATTTTGTCACATGCTTGAGTCTCAGTATTTTGTAAACTGACACGTAAAAACCTTCCAGAAATTACTGTTGATGAGTTTATAGAAATTGAATTAAGTTTATACATTTGAAATCAAGAGCCACTAATTATTATTAAATTCTTCATCTGAAATCTTGAATGCATTTTATATATTAAAAAGAAGAATCCATTTTTCATCTGGAATAAAACAAGAAGTACCCATTGAAAATAGTCAAGATGGTGATAATGATGATGGTAAGAAGCAATGATGGTAAAGATAGTAGAGATGATATAATGGATGCAGTGGTAGAGTGATGATAATAGATACAGTGGTGAAGTGATGATAATAATAATTAACAGTTCTTGTTGGAGGTGGTGTTGTAAAAAAAAAAGTATTAATATAAATTCCTATAGAACTAAATACTATAACTTAAAAGTCAAGAGAATGTATTCAGTTAGATAATTGATTCTGGTAGAGATACTTTCTGGATACTCATATTTGATCTGAAATGCTCATTATTTACCAGAAAAATATCATACACCAGACTCTCCAACAAATCCATCTCATTTTAAAGTTGACAAGAGAAAAAAAGTCTCATATTACACAATAAACTTATTCTTTGTCTCATAATTTAGTCACAGACATATGAATGTCTCATAATTTAATCACAGTTATATGTGTACAAGTGTACAGGCATTCAGACATATAGATATATAAATGTCTCATAATTTAATAGATATATGAACACATATCCTATCATGTTACAGATTACCAGACTATGTGATACCAATCATAGCTGGATACTACTTTACTTTAACAGTATCCTTAATATAGTAAGTGACAGGATATGTATTTATTAGATCAATTTTTCTAAGTAGTATGTAAATATTCTCAGCATATGAAGTTACATTCTCATTCATTTCTTGCATTCTTAATCTTAGTTATTATTGCCATGCTAAAACTTGAATATTAGTTTTAAACTGGACAATGAAGATTTGATAAAATGAATCATTATCATTATTGTTATTTCAACTAGTAGGCTAATTATTATTTGTGAATTTATTTTGCTAATATCAAGTTAAGGTAATTTCTCTTAAGTAGACAGATACTATCTTTACTTTTCTTGGATCTGTTATGTTATTTGCATTTACTGTATGAGTAAATTCTTTAATCTAATTTATAGAATCTTTATACGTTCTATCACTATAAAAGAAAAGTGATACTATTATTAGCTTGACTTATCTATTTTGCTGTGCTATTATAGCTTGTATTAATAGATCTAGAGCAGTAGCTAGTGCTTGTACAGCTTGGTCTGTCATATTTTCTTCTTCTTGATTTTTTTAGAGCTGTAGTAGGGGCAAGTCTAAAAGGATAGGAGGATGAACTTCTTCTTTTTCTGAAGATTCTTCTTCTGTTGTATTTCTTGGCTAGACTGGAGCTTTTCTTCTATATAGAAGATTAGTGAAGAATGTATTGGAAGTTGAGACTGAAATAAATGATGAGAGAACTGATGTGAGAGTTCTGATAGAAATGTTAACTAAAGTACTAGATCTTGATCTCTGAGTATAATATATTTTTTGTTAATTAAATATGATAATTTTCTCATATAAATTATAGATAATACCAGCTATTTCAGTTGCAGGATGAGTTGAATGATTCTGAAATTAAAGTTGTAATTAATATTTGCTAGTTGAAATTTCTATTCTTAATATATTAGTAATAAATAAATTATAGATCAATCAACATAAGTCCTTTTCTTGCTGTCTTGGTAATTGAGATAGATCAAAAAGATTAATTAATCTTTAAAGTTATCTTTCTATTTCATAGTTAGTTGATTTTGTTAGATCCAGTTTGAATTACTTTTATGATTATTAATTTTAATTTTAGTTTTGTCTCTACAGAGGGGGTACTAAAAAGACTATTATTATTTTAAAATTATACGTATATAATTATTTTAAATAATAATAGTGACTGTGTTCACAACAGTTATTTACTTTTATAGCTTTAAGAGATTATACATTTGATTATCTTTTTAATAAGATAATATATGCAAGATTTACTTCTGATAAAAATATAATTATTTTCTCAATAAGATAATTTATATATGTTTTACTTATAACAAAAATATGATTATCTTCTCAATAAGATAATATACATGAATTTACTTCTGTTCAAAATACTCTCTCAATAGAGCAAGAAGAAAATAAGATAAAATATAAGATAAAATATGTGTATTTATTAAAGAAAAATACTAATTAACTATTCTTAACTCAGTAGTAATTACTTTTATCAAATTTAATTATTCTTCTGATCACTTCTTGACTCTCTATATATAATATTTTTCTTGCTAATTACAAATTATTTATAACATGATATTTCACTTAATTTAATCAAGAACAAGTAAAATTTTAAAAGAATAATTACAAGAAATATTAAATATATGATAATAAAGAATTTAAAATTAATAAAATATTAAGTTATTTAAAATTAAAGTGAGAAATAAAAGAAAATTATTAATTTAATAAAATTATAAATTAGGTATAATATACATAGTTAAATTAATAAAAAAATAAGACTAAATATAGATAATAATATAAATTAAAAATAAAATTAATAATAAATAAGATTAATTAATAAGAATTACTTATTTATCTAATTTAGTAGTAATTAACAATTATTACACTATATATTACAGCTGCATTATATACTGTATCTCATCTATTACACTATACAAATAGATAATTAGTTATAATATGTATAATATTATAACAGACTTTTAATTTTAATATGACTTACATGTGAAAATAGATAATCTTTAAAATAAAATTTAAGTACAAAAAAAACAAATCTGAAAATTAAAATAAAATACAAAGTATCAGTCTAAATACAAAAATAAGAAGCAAAAAGTATTAGAGAAAAGACAAGAAATAATTTGATATGATTAACCTGATAGACTATGCTTTTTATTTCAGCATTCTGACTTACTTAATCATATATATGATTTGATAAAATATAAATTAACTAATATATACAGACAAAAAGAAGCTATAAAAGTTAGAATTATAAATTATCTCTGGAAAAGTCTTGAGAAAAATTACAACATTTATATGACTCAAATAATCTTGAATAATTATCTTCTTTCTCATCAATCTAATTTAATTACAGCAAAAGTATATTATCATCCAGCTTGAGTTATAATAGCTGGAGTTTTACATAATAAAACAAAAAAATATTCTGATGAATATTATTATCTTATCTTTGTCAAAGAAGCAAGACAATTTATATAAGCATTTGCTAAAGTATTTATTATAATCTCTCAAGATGATAAATCAAAAATAGGTCTTGGTATACCTGCAGTTAATAGAACTTTTTGCATTTTATAATTAATTATTAAACCAGTTGATATGTCTGATCATGATTTTTCTTGTAGAAGTAATCAAAATTAATACTAGTAGTTTATCTTATCATTTAACTAAATGAAACAAAAGATGATCTTTGATCTGAATAATTAGCAATTTTTATTCATCCTCAATTATCAGTTAATACATTATTTATAACTCATATAAAAGATCTTTCTTTTCTTATATCTGATGCATAATATACTAAAGTTTTAAAGATGAATAGTGCTATAAAACTGATTTGGATATTGTTAATTAATGAAAAATCTGATGAAAATTCTAAAAATATAGTGTCATATTGTAAATTTTTTAAAAAGTTTAATTTAGACTATCTGATCATATGCACACATACTTCCAGATAATCAAAATATAATTTAGTTGAGAGAGTAATAGCAATACTTTCTGAAAAGCTTGCTGAAATTATATTGTCAATAGACCACTTTGGCAAATACTTGAATAGTCAAGACAAAATTAACAATTCAGATTTGATGACCCATAATTTTTACTATATTAACATAGCTTTATATAATATTTGGTATTGTGATCCTATCTTTAGGAAGCCAGTGAAGGTAAACTATATTAAAAAGACTAATAATTCATTTATTAATCTTGATTTTATTAGTAAAATAAAGAAAACTACTGATACCTCTACTATATCATGATCTTGAATAAAGAAATATTATAATTTATATTAATATATACTTAACATTAAATGATATAATAATTTTGAATATTATAAATCTATTAGAGATGTAAAAGCTATGAATTTTCTTCAGATCAATAACAGCTTTCTGTCTCTAGTTATCAAAACACATGATAATTACTATCTAAATCCTATTTACCTACTTCAATATTTTGACAAAGTTAAAATTCCTAACTATAATACTCATTATTTCTCTCTTGATCAAGAAACTTATACTTAACTCTGTTATTTAGTTTGTGATAAATATTATCTAACTTGTACATACTTAATAATGTATAAGCATTTACAATATTCTTTTATTTATAAAAGATTTCAGAAAGCAGCTTTACAAGATCAAGAAACTAATTCAGTAATGATTAATAATTTTATAATATTGTCATCACATGATATATAAACTTCTTTTTTTGAGATTTCACTTAGAGAATATATATCTAATACAGAGTAAGAAGGGGAGTAAAAATATAAGAATGAAAAAAAACTAATAAAATTTTTTCATTAACCAATTAAATTACTAATTTTAATAGAGTGATATCATAATATAAGATCTTTCTGACACTTCTTTTCATCCTAAAATATTATATAATAAATATCACAGTCCTAATACTTATAGTATTTTTCATTCTTCTTTTAATATATTTTGATAGATCATTATATTTTATTTCAAGTTTATTGACTAAGCTTTTTTTAATAATATTTTTAACTGATAATATATCAATTAATATCTTAAACAAGTAAGTCTTATAATTCTCTTCATGAATTTTACATTTTATACATGCTATTTTGTAATATAATTTATATTATTCACTATATTTTTATTCAAATAATTATTTATAACTCATAATAAATAATTATAAATAATCTTATCAGTCTCTTTGAGATAATTATTAAATATAAAAATAAAATCAATATTATATGTCTTGATATTAGCTTTACTATTATCTTGTATTATTTTACTTATAATTGAAAGAGATATATTTATTACTTTAGAATTACTAAATTCAGACTTAGTCTTAAAATTACTAGATTTAGACTCTTTTTCAGAATATTCTAAATTATAATATTTATTTATATCAATCAAAATATTCTTCATATTTTAATCAGAAAACTTGATTAATATAACTTTCTTATCTAAATTAATTATAGTAAATTTAGAAAATAATAATTATAAAATATATATAATAAAGAAAATACTATATTAATATTATTTCTTGCATAATATATTCTTTTTTTCTTATTAAACTCTAATATTTTCTATTATATCTATCAATTCTATTATTTAATCTTATTAATTATGTATTTCTCAAAATCAAATTATATTCAGACTTATCAATAACTATAAAATTATTATATCTATTTTTAAATATAAAGAGAATTTTAACTTATTAAAAATATTTAATAAAGTGACAAAAACTTTTTCTCTATTAATTTGATCTCTTCTTATTACTTTTATACTAGTATTTATTATACTAATATCAAGATCTTTTACTGCAAAATATTTTGATTTATATATTTTTATAATATATAAGTTTATTTTTTAAATAAGTACTTTACTAATACTATTATACTTGAATTTAGAGTTAATTAGTACTTTAATAATTATTTTTCTATTAATAAATATATAATTTATTAATTAATTTTTTAAAAATTTTTTTAATTACTTTAATATTCTATATATTATCTAAATTATAGTAATTTTTAAGTTTTTGAATTAGAAAAT
>CAJVPS010002783.1:0-11506 GCA_910591765.1 Ambispora leptoticha
TGCATTCTCACGCTTAACTTTAGCATTCTCGTTTCTAAGTTCTGTATTCTCCGCCTGAAGCTTGGAATTCAATTCCTTCAATGAATCGATTTTGGATTGTGTGTTTGCCATTGTTTTGTATAAGATACGGATATATTTAAAATAAAAAATCACACGACTCCGTGAAAAAAATTCACGCACTTTCACCAAGAAAATTCTTGATTACATCGATGTCCATACAACACAATAAAATCCCGAAATACACCCACAATGAGTGATTGATATATTTATTACTGAACAATGACTCTTCGAGTCTACACGAAAATCCCTTTATTTAACCAATGATCATCATACCTGACCTTTTTTAAGGATAAAAAAAATCTATACAACGAATGATAAATTTATATTGCCGGAGACAGTCACAAAGTGGTTATATAACTACGAACTATGCATGAAATGCACGGACTAAGTCTGATAAATCTAGACTACAAACATCGTGCAAGATATGTAACTTGACATTTTATCATGTGCCCGAATCCAAAAATTTACCATTAAATAGTCGATATAAGCAATACGTGTATTTTTAGCGGAGCTAGTTTCACTAATGTATGTTGTCATAATGCATTTATTTTTTAATATCACACATACAATAATTTGTGTTTATATAAAAAAATTATTTTCGATACGTTGCGTAGATCGTTCAAAGGTGATATATATGTAAATCTATAGTGAATCTGAACCACGACCTTTCCCTCTTCCACGACCTCTTCCCCTTCCTCTGGTCACATTATCCTTTCTATTTCTATCCACCTTGCCAGACGTCTCTTCCTTGGGCAGAAATTCGGAAAGCGTCACAGTTTGAGGCCGGTCTGGTGTAAATCCGGTAGCATATTTCGATATTGGATTTATAATGTATCGTTGGCACTTTTTTTCGAATTTCCGAAAACTTTTGATCTTTTTAATGGCATTATATCGCAAACAAAGGAGTGTGCGAATTAATCTGGATGCATGTTCTAAATTAAAGGGAGAAGTTGGGATGATAAGATTTGGATCCGTAAAGGGTGAAAATAAATATAGACCAGGTCCAATGTAAATTATTTGTCCGATTTCAAGCTTATCTTCTGTAATAAATAATATGTTAATGCTAAAAAAATAAATAATGCATCATACTTAAAACATTTGAAATGACTTACCAAATCCTTGAGCAAGAAAAACTCCCAAAGTTTTACAAACCTCATATGTTGGAAGGCCAGTTCTAATAATGAATTTATTTAGCGCAAATACGCCTTCTTTCATTAACTTTTGTCTATCATCTTCAAATTTATCAGGATCTGGATTACTAGGTTCACCAGAGACTTCAAGTACGAATAAGGGAATTTGGTTTGGCCTTTCAAATAATTCCACAACCCCATCCGCCTTATAATCTATGATTTGAGAATCCATTTTCGTAGAAATTGTACGTTCACATGAAAAATATTTTATAGAGGTAATGTGACTAAACATTATAAAAAACATATATGCTAATATATGCGCAGTCCATGATCTTTCGGTTGTGTTTTTGACAATTCCATCCATCCTTATAATTGTACTTAGATGGCTCGAAATGCTTCTAATAATATGAATATCGGGGTATAAAAACCCGTCATATTGTTCTGCTGGAATAGGAAGAGTGTGGGATAGGTAATTGAATCTTGTTGTCAATTCGTCCAAACTATAGACCACTTTTTCCATCTTGGAAATGGCTTCGTCTTTGGTTTCGATAAATTTTTTCTCAACTACGTCATCATCATCATCATCATCATCATCCCTTAAATGATCTTCTGTGATTTTATCAAATAATGTCATATATTCGAGTGCCTTCGTACTTATATATTTGTTCTCGTCTTCCAAAGCCAATCTATCAAATAACGATTTTAATTCTTCATCATCTAAAAGATTATGTACCTCTTTTAAAACTTCTTTATTTTTCAGATCAATTACATAATAATTTGATCCTGCTTCACGGGTACACCATATTTTTTTGAGCTTATCGTAATACCCCGGGAATTCAACTTCTCTAAAGATATTGGAGGTTTCAGTAACTGAGTTCAACACGTCCTCTTGAGAGATACCTTCTTCAACTGACACTTCATTTTCACCATTTTTAATCTATACACACATTCAAAGTCGGAAAAGTAAGATAATGTTTTTGTATTATATACAGGCTACATTCTATACTAACCTTCTTATTCTCTTGAGGAGAAATTAAGTTCGTACTCTCAAGTGCATGCTTGGATGCAACAGGGAAAGAATTTGAAAGCCCTTCAGAGAGATCTTTGACATTATGTTTACCGGCTTCATCTAGGAGGTCAAGACTCCCAAGAATGTGGGTGCGTTTCACTGTCAACTAATTACATATTGATAGTATCTTAGTAAGATTAATAAGAGCAAAAACAAGGCCTGACATACTTTTTTCTGTTCATGGATAACGTTTTCCCAATAGGTCTTTAATCCATGTTTTGAATGTTCGGAATCCACCTATTATTTAATGAAATATAAAATTGGTAATAATAAAAAGTTAATCATAAAACAACTGATGCCGGTTGATAGTAAAATATTAAAAAAAAATGCAGATTCGCAATGGTAAGGCTTAGCGCGTGAACTAATACTCTTGAGTCAGCGCGTGAACTGACCAAAAGGTGCCACCACCATCACTTGGGCCAGCACGTGAACTGATACTCCTGAGTCAGCGCGTGAACTGACAGGAGCTCCCTTGGTTAAATAAAAAAAGTAATACCTTGACCTTTAAAGTTTCAAAGTCTTTTGGCTTAAGCATCGCTTCTGCTTCTTTTAGAAATCTGTATGTCCATGCACCATCTAGGCCATTCCAATCTTCTGTATTCGATGACAAAGATATAATGACATCACAGTTAAGAGTCAAAAACTCGTAGTACGACCAGTTTACATGTTCGCGCTCATTGAGATAAGAGAGAAGAGCTATAAAGTAAGAGAAAAAGGCTAAAAGGTCAGTGAATAATATTCAGAACCCATGTTAAAGTCGGACATTTTTATAAAAATGATTTACGTGCAATTCACCCTAATATGATCACATGAGGTCGCGTCTGTCACATGTTCAGGTGCATTTCTGGCTAAAAGAGATAGAATCGTGAAGATCATGCCTGAGATCCTTTTAAATGGCAGTTCCTTTCCTTATTTCATCAACTGTTCTACAACTGTTGCTTAATCCCTCTCCAAGTTCACGAATGCGTATTGCTACAGGATAATACATTTCATAAGAAAAGTTTTTCTTGACCAAAGATTTCTCCAAATAATTAAGATATGTAGGATTTGATCTAATCCTATATTCAGAAATATTATTAGAAAAGATCCTGGACACAATTCGGATAAATTTTTATTAAAGTATAGCACGTTTATATGACATTGCTAAAAGTATACTTAAAAAAAAAGTAAAGTGCCTGACCATCCGGTCAGGATGTCACGTAATATGTGGCGCAGTATATCAAGAAGCACTTTATTTCTTTTTTGAAATATTAATAATGATATAATCAACATTTGGCCAAGGTAATTTTGATAAAGTATTAGCCATGACAGATTTGACTTGTTGTATTTTATCTTCTCTAGCTTTAGTGAAAATAGCGAATATTTTTCTAGCTCTTTCCATTCTCTTTCAAAGTGTGATCTCAGAAACTTTATTATCCAACTTTTCTTTAATATCATCATTAACTTGAATCTGTACTGTATGATCTGGATTAGATTTTCTATAGAATTTATAATGCTTTGTTAATCATATTTTAAAAGTATAATAAGATCACAATACTTCATAACTTATTTTATCATTATTAGATTTAGCATTAGTAATATTTTGATATAGAGAAATAAATGTCTCAAGTTTTGTCATATTCATATTTGATGTGAGAGTATACATTGCTAAGCTAGAAGTTTCCAAATCTTCAGGAGGATCCACAATTAACTTATCAATAAGTTTATTCAGAATATTAGATTCTTTCTTTTCATCTGCCTTTTTCTTATCTCTCTTTTTGATTTTTTTATTAAGTGATTTATCAATAGGGATGAATTTACTAGTATATTTGAGTGATGAAGTGATTATATCTACTTCACGAGTGGTATCTTTACTTTGTGAAGTCTGAAAAGATCCAATATTAGCATCACTCTCAAATAATAGAGGATCTTGATTATTATTACTATAGTTCTTCTGTAAAGATGATGTTGAAATTTGTGATGATATTTCTATTAGATCTTCTCATAGTTCTATTTCAGCTGATGAAAGAATAATTTCAATATCTTTATTATATCTAAAAACTAGACATCTTGATTCTGATTGTAAAAGATATTTTTTGAGACAAATCTGATGAAAGAGATGGTCACAACTGATCATAGTAAATACTCTAAGTATGGCATGTGAGTTTGAAAAAATCTCATCCTTATTACATAGTAAGCATGGTAAAAGTTTTAGAATCTGAATATCAGTAACAAGAATTCTGAGGATCTCATTTAAAATATTCTTAGCGAGAGTAATGATATGGATTTTATCCATAATATATGATGAATACTCTTATGAGAGATCTCTTGCTTTCTTATTTTTTCTATATATTTTTCACATATCGATCTAAAACATAATTGATATATAAACCAAAATAGAATTACACATCTTGGAATGATGATCCAAAATAAAAATACCCTTACTATTCTTAGTATAGAAAAATGATCTTTTCAGTCTGTTTTATTAGTACAAATAAAAATAGCATGACCATTATCATGTACATGTGAAGCTGAAAATTATCTACCAATTATTTTTTAGCAAATTTTTTGATCCTAGCCTTCTTACTGGCTGGAGAATTATTAACACTAATTCAATCTTTTAATAAATTCATAATAACATCCAATACCTACTTAATATCTTTTCAAATCAATTCAAGATCCTCTTTTAAAGCCATTTTAGAAAGATTAATTCAATATTCACTTTTACTGGTAGAATAAATGTCATTAGTAGCAAAAATGATAAAATACCATTTCATAACTAAAAATATTAAGTGATGATTGGTAAAAAATATATGATTAAAATTTTGGTAACAGATTATCTAAAAAAAAATATGTATATACCTATTGATATGATCCTATATAGATAGTTATAATCATCCTGAAAAGCTTCATTTGCTGTATGTTTCTTCTTTATTTATATGATACGCACTCTCAAGTTGTATAATATTTTGAAGATAACTAATTTTGATATTACAAGACTTATCTTCAGCTATACATATAAGATCTTTATTTCTTTTGATAGCATAATCAACATAATCAAATATCTTCTCATCAGAAATATTTTTTTGATATGATATGTAAATTTCTTTCTTATTAGTAAGCCTCCAGATAATTGTTAGTGATGTATTTAATATTGATGTAATAAATATACAACATGTTATTTCATTAGCATTAGTTTGCATCATTTTCAGATTTGAAAGTCTTAGCATTATTTTATTCATGCATTGTTCGAGAGCTTTATCACTATTATCAATTTCCTTAAAAACTATATAATAGAAAAAATATTAACATATAATCTATGTATACGTAATAAATTATCAAAACTTCATAATTTTTATTCAGTAATCTCCTTGATAAAATTTATAAGAACAGTTACAGTTTCACCCTTCAAACTATAGCTATAAAATTTTTCTTTGGTAGTCTTGAGAAAGATACATTTAAAAATTCTTTCATTGCAAAATATCTTGAAATCTGTCTCAATAAGATCTAGATTTTTATGTTTTTGTAAATAATCAATAAGTTCTTCCATCTTGTAATTTTTAATAATATCTGCCATCATATGAGTTGATCTTTCTTCTGTTAAAGTAAAGAATGTAGAAACTGATGAGAAAGATGAAGAAGCATGTAAAGACATGATGCTATTTTTATATAAATATGATTAGAAAAATCTGATTTATGTATAAAGTGAAAATGAAAATTTTTTATTATATCTGTTTTTGGTGATCAGTAACTTTATATACATGTGATAGATATTACATGAACTGATCTGGAGATAATATATATGAGAATCTGAAATTACACCTAATATCATATTATTATTTTATTATTATAAAATGAAAAACTTGCCTGTAATAGTGGAGCTAGTATCTTGATATATAAGACAGATATAAAAAATAAATTTGCAAAATATATATCGCATTTATATAATGTGAATATAAATAGAAAAAATCTAACTATTTAATAAGGGTTAAACCATGATATGAATAAAATTTTCAGAGGAATTCTTATTAAAATAGCTAAAGATCCTATCCTCTATTTCTATAGGTTTTACTTGATTTTTGGGATAAATTTATTGAAGATAAAAGTTATAAGGATAAGGATTAATAGGAAAGTAAAGTGATATTCTACTTTTAATCATTTCTTTTAATATAGACAGTTTCATTCTTGAAGAATTTAATCGTAAAAGTTACATTTCTATTATGAAAGTTATAATATCTTAAATTAAGACTAAGCATATCATTATCTTCTTTACTATTGAAAGGTATTTTTTGTTTTCTAAAAATAAAGATCTATAATGAGTAGGATTTTATTTTTCAGATAAAGACTCTTGTTGAGAATAATATGATACATATCTTAAAAAATTCATGGAAAGGTAAGAAATAAAGTCTTTCTAAAATCTACTTATTTATAATATTTTTATTCGCTTGATCTATAACTTGCTAGAAAAATAGATTAAACTTTATCAAGAGAATCTCCAAACTCTAGTAATGATAAAATTGACTATTACTGGAATTATAAGTAAACCTGTTATAATTTAGTCTCTATAGAAAGTGTTGTTATATATAACTAAATGTCAAGATATATAAATATAAGAAGCAATGAATCATAGATACATAAATAAAATCCCTTTTGGCTCAAGATCACTCTTGTAAAATGAAAATTGGTTAATTACAATGATAATCTGGAATTATAGAGATTCCAAAGTTCTATAATTAGTATTTTCTAATAATGACGCTAATAGGAAATAATAAGCTCTTTGCCCTTATTACCTTTTCAAGATTCATTATCACTGGTTCTTATCACAAAAGTATATAGTATAAATATATTTTCTAGCCTATATAAACAAAAAAATTTAATAATAATCACATATTCCATTAACTTCTATATCAATCTTACTTGTAATATGATTAATTGATAAATTTTCCAGTTTAACAATCATACTCCAGATCTAATTGGTCTTATTTCAAGATATGATATAATTTACGTAGCTTGATAATTAACTTTATCTTTTACTTTATGCTTGAGAATAGGTTATTTCTTTACTGCTTTAGTCTTATATGCATGTATAACTTTTATTTCCAAACTAAATATGAAAGAATTACTTGAATTGGAAGAAGTATCTGAATTAGAAGTGTCTGAATCTTTTGATTTTTTAGGAAGTATTTTGTAAAAATTATGAATATCTCTTTTATTAACAAATACTATTACTCTCTTCTCTTTCTTCTCAGTTAGGTTTTTAATATGTAAAGTTATTCTTATCCAGGTATCTTCTGCATTGGTTACTATTTCTGATATATAAATCTGGAACTCATTATTATCATATTTACATCCATAGAACTAATTATTATCAAGCAATATATAATTAGGTAATGTAGAGTTATATCTATTAACTAGTACTTTGGTTAGAATCGTGATAGATTTTTTATTATTAAGATAGATATTATCTTTTATATTAGATGTAAATGTAAGTGGAATTATGGCCAATTCAAGTAGAGCTGTGACTTCTTCTCTGATAAATTTGCTATCTTTTTTTTCAGAAATTAGTTTTTTGCTAATTTTATCACCTATTTTCTTGAGAAGCTTATCAGTATATATTGATAGTTTGAGAAATCCTGGTTTGAGATAACAATTAATTTTCTGCGATCCTACTTTAGCTTTGACTATTTTCATGATAAAATAATTATATACTATATCTTTAGTTAAAAAAATAACTAAAGTTTAAATAATTAATTATTCATCCTAAAAATCTGTCACAATTAATGTAATCTTTGATCAATAGCTTAAATAAGATTATTTAATATATTAATTTATTCTGATTTAGTTAAATCTGATGATACTTGAATATAATTCCTAAATGCAGAAATAAAATCTGTTTTATCTGAAATAAGTGAAGGTAAATCAGATTATTTATCATCAGAATAATCTGGATATTTAATTTTAATTTTTGGATTGAGTTTTTTCATCACTTTTTCTCTAATCTCTTTACATTTCTTTAAACTAAGATATTCCAAATTAGTATAGTTGTGGGCTATTTCCTCAACAGCTTTATTATTAATCAAGCAATCATCAAGCTTAAGATGTCTAAGTTTTGGATGTGAGCAAGTAATTTCAGTGATATATTGATTAGTGAGATATATACATAAATTAAGACTCAGATGCTGTAGTTTTGGATAATATCTTGTAATTTCTATAATTGATATATTAGTAAAACTATTATTTCAGTCAAGAATAAGAATGCGTATATCTGAACATGAGTATAAAATTATACTAATTAATATATCTTTGATTTTTAAATCTTCCAATCTGAGATATACCATTTTTGAATAATAAAGAGATTTTGTCTTTTCACATATAACTTTTTTAAATTTCAATAATCACTAATAAATAGTCTGAGATTTTTTTTAACCATATAGATCTCTCTGATAATCTTCATTGAAAAACTCAACATGATGTCATAGAATAGGAGTACTATAGTGATATCAAAACTGATTAATAAATAAAGCAGAATAGAGAGATCTATTAATTTCTAAAAAATATAAGATCTATTCTAGTAATTCAGATAAATCAAAAATATTTAGACCCTTTGGGTCATTGTTTTGCAATATATTATATATCTTTAATCAAAAATAATAGCTAATGTTCAGATAATTAATTTTAGGCACATACACTATATATTTTTCAGATATTCTCAATTACACATAATTTTGTAACTAGTTCTATCAAGTAATATAAGAGTTTTATTTGGAAAGTTCATATCTATTACATTTTTCTGAAATCATGGCTGATCCAATATTAATACAGATTCAAGTTTGGATTTATTGATAACAAAAACATTAGTAACTTCTACTTGCTTTGATTTATTATCTTTGGATTGAAAAGAGGGATTTATTTCATGGAGCATCCTTATTATTAATAACTCATCTCCTGTAATTAATATATATGGTGATTTTTCAGATTCTATATGAGCATCATCATTTTTCAAACCTAACTCATCTACTAAGCTCTTACTTATAATATTATAATTAGCATCAGAATCTAATATAGTTATAACTGATACTTTATTAATTTCACAGGATAAAGTTATTATTGTGATGCTTTATTATAATTATATATTTAATAATATATTTTTTACTTTATATTAATAAATAATATTATGATATTAACAATAACTAAAACTACTATTAATTCATGTACTGATATCTTAATTATAATTGAAGAATTTGCTAAATTAAAAATTAATAGAAATAACAATCACAAATCTCAGAATATCAATAGTGTAGTATTTAATATTATTAGACAGGTATCAAATAAAAAAATTTTGATTTCTCTTAGCCAATTACTAAAGATAGTAAAATCTGTGATTTAACAGAATATTATCAACTTAATAGCAAATCTAAATATTTCTCGATATACACATATTCCATGTGAAGCTAAAAGATGATACAAGAAACTTATTTCCAAAAATACCACATCTGAGTCTTTATCTGAGTCTGGATCTGGCTCTAAATCATTTAATAATAGAGAGGGTGAAATTAGAGTGAATAGAATAAAAGCAAAGAAGTGCAATTAGTCTTCATCATCAGAAACTTTCTCATATAGATCAATAATATCTGATACTTTATCATATTCTTGTTTAATCATAGAGGTGATTGGTCTAGATGCTAGAATAATTGGCCTATCATTTATCATATCATAATGATCTGATACTTCTCAATTTATTTTATGCCTTAATGCTAACTTACAAAGATAGTTACATTTAGAGTAAGTCTTATCTTCATGGATTATAATAGTATGATCAGATTCTATTTTTCTTAAATATGATGAACTAATATTATAAGAGATTAAAAAGTTATTAATCAGATAAATATTCATATCATCATCTTCATCTTTTATTAGAAAAGGAAATCTCTTGAAAATTGACTTTTGAATCCAGATAAGTAATTCTTTAGCTTACAGTAGATTTTTCTTTATTGATACAAATGGTCTAGGTTTGTTATTTTTATTTTTGGTATAGCCAATACAATATCAAGAATATTTAGAATCATACCATTCTGCATTATTTGAATTATACTAGTCTATATAAAGATTTTTCATATCTGCTGATCTTATACATAGCATTACCATTATATCAATTAAATTTTGTATTATAGGAGAATTAGCTGTATTATATTTTTGAAGTCATTCCTGTACTTTTTCTAAAGTAAAGAATTCAGGACAATCATATTCTTTATCTTCATGATATTCTTATCTCCCCTTTTGTTCTTTATTTGATACAATAGTAATATCTGAAATATATATAGCTTCTAATATAATATAATTAGCATTGAGTTGGTGTAATTCTTTTCAGAGTAATTTAAGAAGAGAAGATTTGGTTATATCAGTAGAACCTATTTTTGCTAAATTATGAGCCAATTTATTTATTTCTTTGGCTTTAAGATTATCTTCATTCTTCTTAATATATAAAACAAGTTTCTTAACCGGATCTCAACTTGTAATATATCTTCCAAAAGTTTAATTAGAAATTAAAGCATATATTTGATCTTTACTAAAATCTATTTTCTGGATTTAATTTCATGTATGATCACGTATCTTGGTATCTTTTAAATTTTTAATCAATTTTTCAACATAATTACCTAGTTTAACTATGTTTATTTTAAAAGTTAAATTATAATAATCTATATATTTTATTATAATTTTTGACATGATATTAATGGGATAGTTTTGTGAATTATAACTATGAAAATTATTTTTTTAATTTGAAATTAATTATTCCAGATCAGTATATATAGTACATATTCAAAAATTGAATGAGTTGTGATTATTATAATTTTATTAGAAAATAGATACGAATAAGATATGAGTTTGATCAAAGTTTTTGGAATCTATAGCTCTACATAATAAAATTAATGAGAATATCAATGGGATCAAAGAAGATATAGCATTACTCAAAAAGATTCTGAAAAAAATTATTTATATATGTCAAGCATATGATTATACTTCATATCTAGAATCAGGTAAGTTAGGTATTGTTACCTTTTTGGTGCGAGTTCTGAGATGAGGGCGAGTATTAAACCTAATATTACAAAAACACGTGATAAAAGTGACCACGTGTTTAAAATGATGTTTGGGAGAGTCTTTAAAAGGTTTATTGACAAGAATATTTCTACTATTATTTCAAAGTTAATCTAAAGGTAGGTAACGATAGTGTTCTTGTTGTAACTAGCTAGAATGTAGTCCAATTCCAATA
>CAJVPS010002784.1:0-11506 GCA_910591765.1 Ambispora leptoticha
ATAAAAATATAGATCCCAAATATTAAATAAAATATAATGTTAAAAATAGAAATATGATAATAAATATAGTAATAAATAATTTAGAAAATAAGAATAATTATAAAATAAATAAAATTATAATAAAATATAATTTTTCATAAATAGAGAAAGATTAAAGAATTAAGGAATTTTATGTCACTATGGTAATAATATTATCTAATATGAAAAAAGTAATTTTTATAATATATTAATAGTTTATAACTATTATTATTTTATTTGATCTAATTTATCAAATAATTTCAATCTAAAAAAGCAAGAAATTTAACAGAGATAATTATCAAAGTTATTTAATAATTCTATTTCTCTAACTTTCTTCAAAATATCTTGAATAAAGTTTAATTAGTATTTGAAGAGATCAAGATCAATATGATATATATAATTAGATATGCAAGCTTTATAAATACACTATGTAATGAAAAAAATAATAGTCACTAAATTAAAATATTTTTTAAAATAAATAAAAAATCATGTTATTGATTATAAATGTATTTTGTTTTTCTAATAAATACCTATTTGAACAAATAGATTTAAAAATAAAATAATTATTTGATATTCTCTTGCTATCCATATAACAAAACAAAATATGATTAATATAAAGCTCCATATATAGCATGAAATAATATTATATTATTAGTTAAATAATACATATTCAATAAATAAAATCCATTAAAAAATAAATATTCCTCTTCAAACTGTTAAAAAAATATTAAAAAACTTAAAGAAATAGGTACAGTAGAGCATTAGTGAGAAAATGATCACAAATCTAAGATTATACAAAGAATTACTACTGTTATTAGATAATATATACATAATAATAATAGTATTTTAATATAATAACTTACTATAAAAGTATAAGAAAATCAAGAAATATTAATATCATATCAAACAATTTGGCAAAATTTAAGAAAAAAAAGTTATATGAGTTTTAATCTTGTAGAATACCAATACTTATAAATTAACATATGGAAATGTGAAAAAAATAGATAGAAATATATATGTAAGATAACTGGAATTATATCATCTTTATTAATAAGATTGCATTTGATCTTTTCTAAAATAAAATCTGTTGATGATACAAAACTGGAGTAAAACCTTTTTGGTAACTATCTAAAATATATTAGAAAATTATAATATAGAATGAAATCTTATTTAGAGGAAAAATACTATTATTTTATTTTACTAAAATAATAGATAGGCTATTTTATGTTAATATCTTGCAAATTCAGCTTTTATCTGCTACATAAAATATATATAATAATAACTAATATTTGCAATTAGATAATAATCTGAAGCATATATTCAAGATAATAAAAAATTTTATCACAGAAAATAGAATTAAGATAATTAACTAATTAGCAAATAGTTCTAATCTTAATCCTATTAAAAACTTGTGACAAATAATTAAGGATAAAGTTAAGTAATGAATATTACAAAATATTGAGTAATTGAAGTAATTTTTAACTGAAAAATAGGAAGTAATTCCTAATAAAATAGTAATTAATTTAGTATGATTAATAAAAAATAGATATAAACTAGTAATAGAAGTAAATGGTGATAGAATTTCTTACTAAAAATTTTATGATTAATAAAAAATCTTTTAGGCTTTTTAATATATCAAATTTTATTTAAATATCTGTTATAGTTGCTTAGAAATACAAAAATTTATCACTATCATTTTTTTTATTACATAGTATATTTAAGTTTTTATAATAATTTAATAATTTTAATTTAAATATAATTCAAAATTATTTAAAAATAATTGCAAAAGAATTAGTATTCAAACATTTATAAAAATTTTCAGAATGTATTTTTAATATTATATATAAAAAAATTCTTGTCCTAATCTTTATTTATAATTTATTATATATTTTCTGATATTCTAAGATTTGTATTCTCTAATTCAAGATTCATATTATTAAGATTATTCTGCAGAATTATGCAAATATGACATGGCATTTTGCATCTTACTGATTTATATATTATAGTCATATTGTTGACTTCAAGCATATCTATAAGAAAGACTAAAATATATACTATAAAAATTACTAATTATTCTTATATTTCAAAATATAATTTATTGAATTTTTCTGCTAGAGAACCAAGCATAATTTTAAAGTACTTGTGATATACTTTGCATTGCAAGTTTCAAAAATCTTTAATAATTTTTATCATTAAGTCTTGGACTTTGGGCAAAAAATCCAAAAGAACTTTAGCTTCTAATTTATTTTAAAGTCAATTTAGAAAGTTACTGAGTATTAAAAATACAGGATATCTTGATATCTTGCTAAAATTATCAAAGATAGTAATATCCAGATATTAAATACTCAATAATAGATAGTGTAATAGAGAAAGTATCTTTTTGATCTTATACTATCAATTATATTTATACTATTCTTCAAATACTTTTATTTTAATTTTATCTTTCTGATAATTATTTAATATTTACTAATTTATTAATTTTATTAATAATATTATAATAATTAAAAACTTACTATCTTTTCTTTTTTAGAATGTTCTGTTAATTAAAATTATTTATTATTTCTAATTATTATAAAAATATTTGAATAACTTAAAAAATTAGATAGTAATAGAGAGTAAAAGTAATATTAAAGAAAGTTCTAACAATTTTTTCTTTGAAGTTAATCAAAGATAATTTTATTTGATTAAGATAATCTTTTCTACTTTTTGTGAATTTTGGTAATGATAATTTCTCTAGATTATTATACTTATTAAAGAATTTAATTATTTTATTCTTGATCTTGTTCAAAATATTATTCTCTATTATTAATTTTATGAAGTTATAATAAATATCATTGAGTCATTCTAAGTATTTCAATTCAATTTTTTTTTAAATAATTTTCAAAGCATTATTCAAAGTTACATCTTAAAGATTTTCAAAATCAAAGCTAGTATTAGTATCTATTAATAGTAATTCTTCAGAACTTTCTTCTGAAATTTCTTTAGCAACTTTTATAAATAATATCATTTCTTCAGTAACTTTCACAGATAATATTATTTCTTCTTTAACATTTAGAGATAATATCATTATTTTATTATATTCTATTAATTGATATATTTTACAAATCTATACCATGCTCTGATTTTTGTATTGACTAAGATGATTATGATCTTTACAAGATATAATCTGTTGATCAAGAAATAGTTCTTCCATGATATACTATATTGGTATATTATGTTAGTCTACTGGAAGTTGTAAAATATTATTTGTAAATTTGATAATAATATTTAGCTATTAAATAATGGATTTTTATCAGAATTTAAGTAAATTTATATATTAATTATCATTATTTGAAGAGGAATAAAACTTTAATTTATTTTCAAGTATAAAGATTTTTCTATATGTATTTTAAAAACTAACCCCTGGATCTCTTGTGATGTATTTAGAGAGATTTTCTGTATTTTAGAGATATTATCATCATCAATAAATAAATTTTTTTTCATATAACAAATATTAATAATTTATTAAAGTTATATAAATAATAGCTAGCATTATAATATTGATATAATATTAATAGAGAATAAATAAAATATAATTCAGATTTTTTTTACAATCTGGTAAAGTATGGTAATTATAGTAACTTATTATATAAATAACAGATCACTTTTCTATTTTTTTATTACTTTATTTACTATTACGTTTCTTTTTTATTCATTACTATTATTTTTAATAAGTATATTTAAATATTTTCATAGATCATCAAGATGATTTAAGAAATCTTCTAAAGATGATTTTTCAAAATTAACTATTATAATATTATTCAATATAGAACAACTAGAAACACAGGCTTCTGACTAAATAAAAGATCTATTCAGTTATATAATTACAAAAAGTAGCAAGATCTTTTAAAGTTTTTTTGCAATTACAAAGATTATAAGAATTTCCTAATTAAATTTCTTAATTTTATTTTAATAGGTTTAAAATCCTAATAATTAACCTCATCTTCTTTTACACCTGCTACTTTATCTTCACAATCTATTTTTTTATCTGCTATTTTATTTATTATTTTACCTGTTATTTCACCTGCTACTTCATCTACTGCTTTATCTATTACTTTATCTTTATTAGATTAGTAAACTAATATTTGTAAAAAACTATACAGAAGTAGTATAAATAAATATTTTTACTAATTTCTTTCTATTATATAATAATAGATAATAAAAGCAAATATAAAAAATTATAGAACTTATCATAATTTCTCTTCTTTTACCATCTTATTTTTTTATATATCAATTTGCTTTATCTAATTATTTATCATTTAGCAATAATATAAAAAATTGATAATATTAGGTATTCTTTATCACTAACTCAATTTCTACTCACTCAAGTATCAAATAATAAAAAATTTTTGACCTATGAAGAATTTGATTATATAATAAATATTTTAAATAAAAAAATTAATAGTATATACTATCTCTATTAATTTTTAAGTAATCAAGTACAAGAACAAATCAAATTAATTAAAAAATTAGTTATTACTAATAAACTATCTGAAATATTCTGAAAGATACTTTGATTATTTTCAAAGTTAAAAATTAAACTGCAAGATCTACTAAAGTTCTTTTTTCTATTATTCTATATAATAAGTATATAAGAAGATAGCCAAAGAGTTAATCTTTATAATCCTCTTTCTAAACCTTAAGAAATATCAATAAATATTAGAGAAATATTTGATGAAAAATATCAAAGATTATATTGATAGTCTGGATTATAATATATGAATATTTATATTTACAAAGAAATATGTTTATTAAGTTCATTATAAATTATATAAATCTATAAATTTTTTACTAATTATTTTTGTTTGATAATTTTAGATAAGAGCAAAATATCATAGTAAATATAATAACTATACTTCTGCTATCTGAAATATTATCTTTTTAATATTTAGTAAAGAAAAGTTAGTAAAGATCAATAATAATATATCTGTTATCTATCTTACTAAATGAAAAAAAGTAGGAAAACTTAAATTACATATAAAAATCTCTATTATAATAATAAATTGCTTATAAATATTAGTTATATAATATTTAAAAAATATAAAGGAAAAGCATTATTAATAATATATTATATATTTATTCTAGTTATTTGTGATATTCTCCTCAGTCTGTCAAGTCTAAAAATCAAATATAAAGATAGATCAGTAGCAAGATATATATATGCATTTATAATAAGTAATACTTTGAATTTGCTTAAAGTTTGTATTAAAAATTATTCATATAATGGATATTTAGCAAGCTGTGAAAAATAATCAGCCAGCAATATCAGAAATGATAATAGAGATAATGAAAAAAGAAATCAAAGAAATGAAGCAAGTGACAAAAAAAATGCCAAAAGTCATGAGCTGAGAATATGATTGAAGAAGATGATAATAAGAAAGATGATAATTATGATAATATTGTAAGTTTCTTTAATACTCTTTACAATTTATTTTTTTGAAGTCTTTAAAAAAACTAATTTTTTATTCAAAAGATCACTAACTTGAATTGTAAATTTATATTATATAGTTTTTTTTAAATTTGTATTTTATTATTATATATATATAATTTACAATAAAATAAATATCTTTACTATTGTTTAACTTATAAATTCTACTATTACTTGAAATTACTACTATTACTTGAAACTGATATTGTGAAGTTTTATGTAAAATTTTAAAAAAAAATTAAAAAATCTGCACAGATCCACATTTTATTACAGATCTGTACAGATTTTTTAATTTTTTTTTTCTTTACCAATTGTTATCAGATTTGAAGTTTTGTGCAGATTTTGGATCTGAAGATCTGTGCAAAACTGTGTCCTCAAAAATTTTCTGATGATATATATATATATATATATATAATAAATCAAGATAGATAACTCTTATTAATCTTTATTAACATATTAATATATCTATTTTTTAGTATAAAATAAATTTCAATAATAAGTATTCTTTTTCTTTCAAAGTCATATCTTAATTTTCTATTCTTTTCAAAAAAATAAAAAAGTTATATATTTTATCTTTCTCTTCAAAAAAAGTAAAAGCAAAAATATATAACTCTAGATAATATATAAACAAAAGCAATTTCAAATACCTTCTTGCTTAATAATAATCAGATTATTTTCTATAATTCTTTGACAACAAAAGAAAAAGAAAACAAAAATCACATAACACATACTATATAAACAATCATTAATATTAAATCTGTTTAAATATTAAATACACATAATAGCACACAAACAGCATATATATAGCAATATATATTCTCATCTTCCAGTAAATATGTGTTGATATATATATATATATATATATATTGGAGGATGTATGTACTGTCATGTGTAATATTATTTGGTAATATATATATGATGGAGTTAGAAAAATGACAAATAAGAACAAGAAAATGATAATGAATTAGATACTGAAGTAAACTCCTCATCTTTCAAACCAAAAGATAAGGCAGGAATATTGTTATCCATTCTTTTAAAAATTGGTTTATTTGCCATTATGAAACTAACTGACTGTTATCCACTAGTAGAAGTAAAAGGTTTTTTCACTCGCTAAGTTCTGATAAGTTAAATTCGGATATCGGAATTGATACCCTCAATAAATTAATAAAAGACTTTCATCAATAATCCAAGAAGCTCGGGAATAAATAAGAGATTTAGCAGCTTGAACCTGGATGATAAGCAAGATACTGAGGAGGACGAGGATAATGAGAATGGCATCTAATTCCTAAAAAAAATTTAAACTTATAAAAATAATTTTTTTCAATTTAGTGTTATTCGATGATTTTTTTACTGGATTCTTTATTTTATTGTTATGAAATTTCTTCGCAATACTTTTTCAATTCTTTTAAATTATCAAGTACATTAACTATACCGATACGTGAATCACAGCAATCCGTAAGAAATTAATTTTTAATTTTTGTCTTAATTTTTTACTTTTATGAATAATTTTTGACTTCAAATTTTTATAATTTAAAGAGTGAGTTCTTGTTATGAGGAATAAAATTACAAAAAACTTTCAGGTATACTTTTTTTTATTAAAAAATAATGTTTTAAATAAATAAAACGTTTTATCTTATGCAGTAGTTGCACTTCAAATTCATGATCGAATAGCACATTTTCCCAGGTATTCCTTGTGAGTATATTTTATTTTTTTTCTAAAAAAAATGTAAAAACAAAACATATAAGCATGTTGAAAAAATAGTGTTACTACGCCCGATTGAAAAATAGTGTTATTATACCCAATTATTTAAAGGTGAGTTTCTTTTGCAATAATAATATTTTTGATTTCGCTATTGGTTTCCGTTTTTAAGATATTAAGAAATAATTAAAAATCCTAGTTATGAATGGATAATCAATACTGATTAATATGTAAGGAATTTTTTTGACACTACCGTGAGGATAATCAATAGCGGTGAAAGTTAGTCGAATATAGTTTTACAGGTATGATATATCAGTTATTTCTGTAGTTTCTTTTTATAATCGTGATGTGACATGATTATTGTTGATTTAATAGACGCAGGAAATATTACTCATTTACATTATTGGTGAATCGTATCCTTGCCATTGTTTTTTTTACATGTTCATTGTTTTTCGCTCGTGTTGACAATTATAACGATGTAGTTCAATTTTTGTTTTTAATTTCATTTATTTACTGGTTTTACCAAGTTGAGGTCATGATGCACAAATTTCTCTTTTCGAATAGAAATTCTTTTTACATGTACATGTAATGTATTATCTTTATCCATTCAATTTCATAAATTCGTATGTGATATTTGTATTCGAATTCACTATATAAATGCGTTTAAACGTAATGGTTTTCTCAAAACACACAAACATCTACATGTAAAAAGCCCACAAACAATAAAAAAACTTTATACATTTTATGCACATGTATAAAGTTGCATGTCACACATCTACAGTCTACAGTGTGTAACAAAAGTCTTTGGACAAAATCATTTGATCATTGCGCCACAATGGCTGAGTCAAACCAAGCTCATTTGAGAGCCAAAAAGCACGAGATTTTATTTAAAAAAAATTAGTATGGATACGTTCACCATTTTTTTCGATAATAAGCTCACAGCGTCTTTTCATAGACCTTATTAATTTATTGAGAACCGGTTGGGGAATTTCTTCCCATTCCTCCTTTATAAATTGCTCCAATTGCCGAAGATTTTTTGGTTGTCGTATCTCTACATTTCTTTTAACGATATTCCATAGGTTTTCAATAGGGTTTAGGTCGGGACTGTTGGAGGGCCAATTCATCACTATAGGGAAGTTCTCTTGGAGGAATTTTTCCATTATTTTGTTGGTATGCTTCGGATCATTGTCTTGTTGGAACTGCTAATTCCTCTTGAACATTCTCTTAATCTCAGGAATATGTTTTTGTAGGATATTGACATAGAGAGGACCATCCATACTTTCCTTAAAGCAGTACAAACTCGTTTCACCTTTTGAACAAAATCCACCCCATGCATTAATTTTTTATCAGTCTTTTGGAATCTGACAAACTGGTCATTCACCCTTATACCAAACTTGTGCAGTATTTCAGAATAGGTGAAATGATGTTTCATTAGAAAATAAAATACAATGCCATTTGTCATTGAGGTGTTCTTGGGCTCATTCTACGTGTTTTCATTTGTGTGCTTCTGTAAGCATTGGTGTTGCCATAGAGAGCTATTAATTTCAGAATCAGAGGAAACAGTAACTATTCCAGTTCAGAAGAAGATAACCAAACTGACTCAGAAAGTAACAACCAATCAGAGAAAGAAGAAGATAACCAAATGGCTTAACAAAATAATAATAATAATAATTTGAATAATCTTATTGCAGCTATTGGAGCTCTCACCAATTAAATGACTAATCAAAATGCCTGGCCAATGGAAAAAATCATTATTCTAATCAGAAATACTGAGAAAATGATCAAGATCTAACAGAGTGGCTCAAAAATTTCAACATCACCACCCAAGCCAATGGAATTATCAATACCAGAAAAGTATAACTAGTTAGAGAATATTTAGAAGATGCTGCTACCTTGTAATATGATAAAAGAGAAAGAGATAATACCATCCAATTAATAACTTGAAATGATAATCAAGATCAATCACATAGTTTCAGTTACCAATTTGCAGCTTACTTCCATATTTGAAAAAGAATTAATCAATGGCAAGATGAGATTGAAATATTATAACAGACTAGTACTATGAAAGAATATATAGATAAATTTATCAATCTACTTCATAAAGTAGATCCAGAAAATGAATATCCAGAAGAATATAAGATCCAAACATACAGAAGAGGATTGAAATCAGAGATCAGAAAATGGATTCAGATCTCAGCTAATGGAACTTTTCTAAATATGATACAAGTCACAAAGAATATAAAGAAAGCTAATATAGATATACCAACCTGAGGATATTATCAATCTCAGATCCAGGATGATTTAACATTAAATGCTATATTGATAATACTACAAGATCTCAATTAGTAAATAGAAAGTATTGAAACTAATAAAGCATCAAATTATAGCAGAAATAATTCAGGTTATAGATTCAATAATTAAAATCCTAAATCTATTTCTACATATTATAATTGTGATAAGCCAGATCATATCTATCCTAACTATTCTCAGTTATAATCATACCAGAATAATCAAAATAACTTTGGAAATAATTACCAGAGAACTAATAAAAATAATCAGCAACAAAATAATATGCTATTAAATCAGATAAATATTAGCAATAATCAAAATATAAATAATAATCAAAATGTATTATTAGCTCAAATACAAGCTCTCACTGATAGTATTCAGATATTAACTGCCAAATCTGATAATATAAATTCACTACTTAGAACATATGAATACTTGACTGCTGAAAGGAAATTCAGAAATTCCAGAACTACTCCTTATGGAACCAGATCTATAGATTAACCTCATAAAGAAACAGTTAATAAAAATAAGAAATCAAATAATAATGAAGAAGAAGAACAAGAAGATACTCCTAAAGTTATTCTTGATCAGAATATGAATAATGCTGGATTATCAAAAACTCTTAAAGAAGAACTCATCAAAAAGACTATTCACAAAAAGAAAAGCAAAATCACTTTATCCATACTGATTATCATGGCTGAATCATATAATATTCTAGAAGATTTGACTTAACAAAAAGCAAATATAACTATTGCTTAGCTTATTCAGATACCACCTTCACAAAGAACTTAATTATCAAAAGAAATATGCCAAGCTATAGTATTAAAACTGAAAAAAAAGAAGAGTATTGCTTGAACAAAAACTCAAAACCACATCTACCTGGTGTGAAGCTAAAGTTAGAAAGAATATTATTGATTTAATCATTGATATTGGTATCTCTGGATATGTTACTATACATAACTTTATTAAAGATATAGAATTAAAATATAATGCAGTTCAAATATTTTAATATCAGATATAAATAATATGTCTAAACAATCTCTTGAAACTATTGATAATCTACTTTTGAATATTGATAGAATTATAATTTCTACTGAAATAGATATTACTGAAGTGAAAATATATTCAATAATTGTTGATATAGACTTTTTAAACAAAATCAAAGTTAATATTGATATTAGAAAAGGACTTTTAACTTTTAAATACAATAAACAAAAAGAAAAAGTATCAATTAAATTTATTCATGGTGATAGAGAAGAACTAATTTTTAATGATATAACCTCTGAAGAAGATGAATCAGAAGAAGATTCTAAAAATAAGTTTGAAAAACAATACTTGAAGAAGAAGACTTTTTTCATATGACAATATAATGATTGGAATACTGTAACTTCTAGATAACAAGAATTTCAAGATGATAATAATATTGAAATCATTATCAAAGAAGTCTGGACTCCTATTGAAACTTTAAACTGAAGATTAAGAGATATTAGCTTTAAAGAAATATCATTTCTAATTATTTAAAGTGTTAAATGAATTCATAAAATACAAGCATATCAAGAAGAAATCAAAATCAAATAGAAGAAATATATCTGGAAAGATTTCAAATGACTTAACAAGAAGTTTACTCAATAATACAATTGGAATAATTGATAGTTATTTAACTGGCAAGGACCAAATAGCTAATATTTATATTATAGAAATCTCTTTATACCTGATCACTAATATCAGAAAATTTTTTGGGATGATTTGTATTGATTTTTATCATTAGTTATATATTAATATATATTAGAGTTATCAATACATATTGAAATAGATATTTGATATATATCAATATATATTAGAATTATCAATATATATTATTTAATAAAGTATATTATTAAATATTATTATTTAATAAAGTATATTATTAAATATTATTGTTTTATAATATATATTATTAAATATTATTATTTTATGATATATATCATTAAATATCATTATTTTATGATATATATTATTAAATATCATTATTTAATAGTAAATATTATTAAATA
>CAJVPS010002785.1:0-11503 GCA_910591765.1 Ambispora leptoticha
AATTTCTTAATTTCTTAATCTTTTTCTAGTTATACAAAATCATATATTTCTATATTTTTTATTTATTTTATAAATATTACTATTTTTATATCATATATTATTATATTTATTATCATATTTCTATTTTTAAACATTATATCTTATTTAATATTTAAGATCTACATTTTTATTATCTTGTAATATGATATTCATATATATAGTAGAATAGTATAATGAAAGATTATTTTTAATTTTGATAAAACAGTTACACTTGAATGATGATCTCAAATATCTTTCCTCATTCTTTAATATTCTTTCATATTTTTTTATGACTTTTCACATCTTTCCATTTCTTTTAATATCCTTTCATGTATTCTAATATTCTTTAATATTCTTTGACATTTTTCAGATATTTAATAAATATTTAGTATAAATAAATATAAAATTTTGATAAAATAAGTAAAAATTATTTTATTTAAATTATAAGATAAAAAATTATATAATAAATATAATTAATATTATTTTATTTAATTTATATTATTTGAGTTTATTAGTTTTAGAATTAGATATTTAATTATAAAATAGTATAATTTTAATATTTTAATTTTTATTCCAATTTGTTATTTAATTTTATTATTTTTTTAAGCAAAGTATCTTTATTATAAAATAATATAATTTTATATTTATTATTATATTATAATTAATTCTTTTTTAAATTTATTTTTATACTTTTTTGATATTTTTTCTTATTTTAATATCTTTTTCTTTATTTTGTTTTCTTTATTATTTTCTTCTTGAATTTATTTTAATAATATAATATCTTACTTTTTTTATTATTACACTAAAATAGATATAAAAACTTAAATATTTCTTTACTTTATATCTTATATTCATTTTATAATTTTTAAATCTTATTTCTTATAGCTTTTTTTATTATTTAAATAAATAATTTTATATTTACTTGAATTCAATCTTATCAAGCTCATAAAAAAGAATATTTATAATAATAATAAAATTATTTTTAATTAAAATTTCATATTATTATTTTTTAGACTTTTTTTAAATATTTTTTAGATTATTTGCTTTAAAATATTATAAAAATCAGATATATTTATTAATATTAAAGACTATAGAATTTTTTTGTAAAATATTTTGTATTATATTTCTTATATACTTACTATATATAAATATAGAATCTATATAATTAGAATCTTATTATATAAAAATACTAATTATTATTATTATAGTATTCTTAAACTTACTGATAAAATTTAATTATTATAGACTTATCTTATAATAATAAAAAACAAAATAAAAATAAGTATTTGTAGGTTTTGCATTAAATACTTCTAACTTATTAAGTTAAATAATGAGTTTTCAAGAAATAAAATTTTTAATTTATAATTATATCTATCTATTTGTATAATATCTATTTACATAATATATATTTGCATAATCTATTTATTTATATAAAGAAATTCTGGTCTCTTAGTAAGATTTATTAGCTATTTATATAATATAAATATGTATATATATCAAAAGTAACTCTAACTCTAATAGATTTTATTAATATATATTTATATATACATATTATAAAAAAAAAGATTAATAAAATTAATTTAAATTTTACTATTATAATATAAAAAATTACTAATATCACTTTATTTTAAAAACTCTGAATAAATTATTTGCATAGTATTTTTTATATTAGTTAATTTTCTAATCTTATCTAAACAGTCTCTAGATTATTATAACAAAAATATATTAATTATTTTTAATACTTTCAATTTTTTCTTAGCAAAAATAACTGACAACTTATTTTTCTTCTTATCTCTCTTATTATTTTCTTTTTTATTCTAACTTTTTGAATTAATTGAATTATTATCTTCTTATTTTCAAGTTCTTCTATTTTACATTCTTTAATAAATTCAAAAAATCTTTTATTCTTATAAAGTTTCTGTATTTAAATAATAATAATAATAATAATATAATAATAATAAAATATTTAATATTAAAATTGGAATTAAAGATGATATTACAACTTAATTATAATTCTCTAATTGGCTATTATAATTAATTATAATTTTCTAATTGACTATTACAAATTATAATTAATTGAAATGATATTTCTAATTAAAATATTAAATATCTTAAGATAATAATATCTCTCTCTTTCTTGAAGGTTATTACTTCTTTATCTTGTTTTATCTTTTTATTATTAATAAAGTTAATAATATTAGTATATCTCTAACAGTTGGTAATAATATTAATTATAACACTTTCTATCTAAATAGATCTCATATAGTATAACTTTCAAAATATTAAGTTTAAAAACTTGCTTATTTTACTTAAATTTTTCAAGAAGATAATATATAAATTAATATTGATAATATTTCTTGAAAATTATAATAATTCTAGCATTACAAGATTAAAATTCTTGATATTAAGTTTGATGATAAAAATTTAATTTATATATTTTTTAACTCAAATTCTTCAATTATATGACAAGATACATTGTCAAGTAGTAATAATATCTTTTTATCATTCATTTTTTGACTAAATAATCTTAATCATCTATAATTAATAATTATTAAATTTCACAAAAATATATTTTATTATTTTGAATTATGTATATAATTTACTTACTCTTGAAATAGAACTGCAGTTATTCATGCTTTAGCATTTACTCTATAAATAACTCTGAGATTATTTATATCAATATTTTTCATATATCAAGAGTTTAAAAACTTTTCAATAATGAAAAGTAGAAGTTTATCACTTCTATCAGTTTATAACAGAGTATAATAAATAAATATTTCTTTCCTTTCTTTTTTTCTCAATTCATTTTGTTACCAGAATCATATCAGGTTCAAGTCTATATATTATTAAATTTTATATTCAAATAGTATTAAAGTATTATACTTATTAGAAGAATAGTTCTATTTCATCTATATTATATACACATTCTGGTTTATAGGAACTGATAATTGCTTTTAGATCAGGAAGTTCATTTTCAATTACACTGGTGTTAGCTGATTCACTTTCTTCATGCAATTGATATTTTCTCAGATTATTTCTATAACATATTAATTTGTTGTAGAAAATTTTAATAATTAAATATAATAAATAAATGTAAATTATATATTAATACCTGTCTTTAAAGCTTTGAAGCCATCCAAAAGAAAATGCGAGTGTATTATCAGGAATATTAAGCAATTTCATAAACAATTTAGCCTTTTCAATTAAGATTATGTCTGTGAGAGAAATATGGCCTTGGGAGCGCAAACACCATTCTTGGAATGCAAGTTCAAGTTCGGGATATTTCACATTGCAGGATTTTTTTTGTAATGGATTTTGCAATAGGCTAGTTTCATCGTGTAAATACTCAGATGAGCACTTTAACATTCTGGAAATAGCAGCTTGATCAACTTTTACACCGAGTTCTTGTTCACACCACTTTATTAATTATTTTTGGGTCATTCCTTGGTTATTTTGCTTTTTTAAACAGATTTGATAGCGTTGCTGATTGCTTAATGTAGTGTTCTTCATTGTAAAATGATAGTGATATCAACATATTTTACGAGTGCATAATAATAATAAAAAAAATTTTGAGTAATCTGACCATGTGATTGGCATCAACGATCATGTGATAACGTGTATTTGTCTATTTGCATAAAAATCTATCAGTCCCAACAGTATGCAAATAGACAGGTGTGACTGTAGTTAATAAAACTTTTCTATACTTTTTGTTTTTGAATGATAAATTTTTCGTTAATACGAATTTCATTATATTGCATATTTCTTATAACAGGCTTTGGCTTAATGTTTTCAATCATAAAACAATTAAATGTCAGATAATATTAAAAACAAGAAATTATAAGAGTAAAAATTGAAAGAACAGAACAAGAGAATGACTTAACGAAAGGATGAAATAATGAATAACGAGGAACGAAGAACGAAGTTAAGACGAGAGAAATGACAGAAGAACAGAACGAAGTACGAAGAAAAAAAGAACGACTTAACGAAAGAATGAAAGAATGTATAACGAAGAACGAAGTAAAGAAGAGCGAAGTACGAAAAACAAAAGGATGACCTAACGAAAGTATGAAATAATGAATAGCGAAGAACGAAGTAAAGAAGGGTGAAGTGGCGGAAGAAGAGAACGAAGTACGAAGAATAAAAACGGACATACAATAAATATATCATCTAATAAACTCACCAATTAATGCTAGAAATACTACTTTTAAGAATTATTCATAACACTTTTCTATATTATATGTATTATGAACAAAGTTGAAAGGAGTTAGGCAAGTGCTTAAAAAAAGGTTAAACAATTATCTAATACTTAAATGTGACTAGTGCATTATCACAAATTATCAAAAAAGACATGAATTATATTTTGACATAAATAATTGTGCGGGTGATTGTGATTGTGACAAGGGTGAAGATATAAATGATGTTAATGGAGCATTATCATCATTATTTGTATTAGTTTCATTTAATTCGAAAGAAATTAATTTGTTTAAAGAAGTTTCATACATATCTGTATGCTTATTGTTATTGTTATTGTTATTGTTATTGTTATTTTTATCGGTATCGTTATCATTATCGAAAAAAAATAAATTAGGAATCTGATTATCCAATTCATTAAATATGTCGGCATACAAATTTTGAACATTACTGAGCGAGTCTTGGTGATTATAAAGAATCGTGTTCGTATCATCATTATATATAGCTGTAGAATTTGATGATGTTAAAAATAATGATCTACCGAAGTGTATCGCTTCTTGAGGTGAACTAAAAGTTATACACGATGATTCGTCGATTTGTGCTCCTTGAGATGGACTAGAGGTTAAAGGTGATGATTCGCTAATTTGTATCGCTTCTTGAGGTGAGCTGAAAGTTAAAGAAGGCATGATTTGTATCTTATCTTGAGGTAGACTGAAAGTTAAGCATGAGGATTCGTCGATTTGTGAGCCTTGAGATGAACTAGTGGTTAAAGATGACAATTCGCCAATTTGTATCGTTTCTTGAGGTGAGCTGAAAGTTAAAGATGACGGTTTGTCGAATCGTATTTTTTCTTGAGGTGAATTGAAAGTTAAAGATGACAATTCGTCAATTTGCAATACTTTTTGGCGTGAATAGAGATTTTTCGTGTTATACTTATCTAACGAAGTAAATATGTGTTCTCGAAAAATAACTTCTTTGCAGCTTAATTTTTTCCCAAATTTTGGTTTGTATTTATAATTAGGATATACAAGTTTATGATTTTCATAAGCAATTTTCTCTAATATTTTAAAAAAATGTTTGACTTCATTCGATTGTTTTTTCCACTTTAAGCTACATTCCTTTGCTGTGTTTTTTACTTCTTGCTTTACATCAGGGCTGTATAAACGTATATTAGCTTCATAGTCTTTTCGAAATATAATCCAACTGTTTTGTGGTCGTGGTGGTTTGTCGCGTTTTTTCTGGATAGGATTTGTCAATTCTTCAATCGTGAGAGTTAAAGCATAAGGACGCTTACTCAGAAGTTCTTTTTCAGCTTCAGATAAATATTTAATATAACTCATTTTTTCAAGCAAGAATGGATTGCTGGATGGATTCCAGTTTTATAATTAACCACGCTGGTATTGATAAAAATAATAATAAGATTTGTGAATTCTATTTTATTAATTTTAGTTTCTGATGCTTACGTAATTTGTACATAATGATCTTTGTCCCACAAGCTGTGGGCCACAAATAAAAAGTCATAAAAAGAAGGATTATTTTGATTCATACTATGCAATTTTTGGCAATAAATAGCATGATGTAATCATACAATCAGTTTAATTATAAAAAAGGTCGGGTGAATTTTTTCATTTAACGATTTATCACCTTTATCATTCATTATCTTAGCAATTAACAATCTTGAAAACAAATTTTCATTTCCGCTTGAATTTTTTTACAATTCTTTTTTTATCAATTTTATAATTTTATTAAATTTCTCAATCAAAAATGAAATTCAACAAATCAACCGAAACTGCTTCTGCTAAATTAAGTAAAACCAACAATAGCAAACGTCAATTTAAGAAAATGCAGATCCAACGAAATTGATACTACAGGAAAGAAATATCTTTTTCAAATAAAAGGTGACTGCTATTCGCCACAGCGCCAGTCAACAAATCTCAAAAAATCTACAGATTGTAAATATTGCGATTTGAACTCTCAGTATATCGAAATTCTTGAGACGCGTCTTGACGATATAGAAAGCGTTTTTGATCAAATACCTTAAAAACACAAAGAAGATGAAGCAGGATTTTCTGATTTGGTATGTGATATTTCTTTTTATTTATTACCCTATAAGATGTGAATGTCTGTAATGCCTATGATGAATTTTAGAAGGACACAAATATTTGTAAATAGCACTAAATAGTGTCTTTTAGATGTATAGACACTTAAGCCTGTCTTTATGATATTTAGGATATTTAGGATAAAGTTTTTACAATTTTTTACACGTTATTTACGTGTTTTCGCTATAAAAACTACGTGCTGAAATCTTTACAGGCGTTTTTACATTTTATGTTTACAGACATCCATGTCATATAGGGGCTTTTTGTGATGAGCGTGTTTATTTAATATAAATTTATTAATCCTTAAAGAATATAGATGACTTGTTAAGGATATCACATAATATCAGAGATATTCCCTTTAGTTTTTTTTGTAAATTAACATATCTTTTTCTTTACTTTTATGAATAAAGTTAACTTTATATAAGTTAAACTTTTGACCTGACGCTACAAGACAATCTATTGTTGAAATTGAGATTATACATCAGCATAAAAGACACGTAATTTCATAATCTAAAGGTTATAGCAGAAAAAACAAAATGAAGAAGAGGGAAATTTGAAGACAGTATTTCTATGAATAAAAGCTGCTAGTAAATTGGGAAAACTGAAGGAACGAATTAAAAGTGAGCTCATTATATATACAGTGGCTGCCAAATGTTTTGCATCATCCAAAGAAGATCCATAAATTTAAATATACATAATCGGCGAATTTTATAAAACATACGAGGATAAATCATATAGGTAATTATTATCATAATAACCAAAAAAAGAGATTTACGCAATTTTACGTGATGCATTTCTTTTTGATTGATTAAAACATAAAAATTAAAACACTATTGCCAACTAACTAACAAATAAAATTTAAACAAAACATTCTTTACCACCTAGTATACCTCCTTTAGCATGATTTACATCATCCATTCGCTCGGGCATGCTTTCAATTAGCTGAGTTATAAATTCATTATCTATTGTAAATTCAAATTTGTTGAATAGCGTCCCATAGTTGATATTGATTATTGATTGGGATGTCACATTCCAGAGATGTTCAATTGGATTTAAATCAGGGGATTGAGGTGACCATTCCATTACATTAATCCCGTTATCATCAAACCATTCCATCGTTTTATTAGCCACATGTTTTGGACCATTATCTTACATAAAAATAATAATATTTTTATCCAATTCATTGTACTCAATTGTTCCCAATAATCATCTGTTAATGTTTTGCGATATAATTCTTGATTCATGGTGCCATAAATACGTATGATATTTCCAACCCTAGATCATAATACTACTACCACCAAATTTAACTGTAGATTTTACAAGGTGATCATTAAGAGGTTCATTTTATTATTTCCAATAATATTCATGATTATTTGATCCAAATAACATAAATTTTGACCAAAGCACCTTATTTTAATCTTCTATTTGCTAATCTTTATGTTCTTTTGCAAATTTTAAATGTAATTTTTGATGTTTTTACTTAAATAAGGCTTCTTTCATTTAACTCTTGCAGATAAACCATGTCTATGTAAGGTTCTTCTTATAGTATTGTTTCTTATATTAATTTTATTATTATTTTTGAATTTTCATAGCATTTGAACATTCATCACTTGAAATAAATTGAATAATATTATGCTCATCATATTCAGTTAAAATTTGAGGATGACCAGATTTTATGGAACCAGTTGTTTCAAGTTTTTTTTTTAAGATGGATAACAGAAGACTGTGCAATATTTTCTTTTGATGCAATATTATAGAAGGAAAATCCTTCATCAAGATCGTGATCTTTGTTCAATAGTAATATGACTCATATATTGATTTAATTGTTATTTTTTAAGTTAAAATAAAAGATTATATTTGTAGGTGTAATTTTTATATAGCATACAAAATAAGGTTTGTTATGAAATTTGTATGTTTTATATAGTCTTACATTTAAATAGATTATTGGTCAAAAGTAACGCATCACCACTTTTGGAAAGAAATAAATACAAAATCATGATGAATATAACTATATTCGAGTTTAAAGTTCTCCTTTTTTGAATACACATGTAAATAACATATGAATCGTAAAATATTACAATTTTTATTTTTTTATTCGTGTAATGCAAAACTTTTGGCAGCCACTGTATATATATATATATATATATATATATATGAGAGACAAAAATACAACAAATCTAATAAAATATTTCGGATAAAGAAACGCGGAATATACTACCTAAAAAAATATTTGGCTTATCAAATACAAAATCATAGACGCAACAAGAACTTAAATTCTAGGATTTTAAATTGTTAAGAATTTGAAAAAGTATATTTCCTACGTTTTAATTATGACTCAAGTGGTGTATTTAAAGAATCTTCTTGTTGATCAACCTGTGGCGTTACATTATCGTTATCAGATGTTGAGGGATTAGGCTGCAAATCAATGATGTGCTCTGAATCAAACAACATATCTGTTCCGTTTGGAAATTCGGTTCCTTCAACGAAATTAGACCAAATGTTTTCAGGTAAATTGTATTGTTGTTCTGTGTGGTGCGATTCATCAAGTCGAATAGCAGTATCAGCGATTGAATAAGAATTACGTAGAAAGTTATGATTATTATCAATCTCTTGATTCGAATTTGCCATTTTTAATTTTATAATTTTTTAGTACAGAGTTTTTGCTAGTGCTCGAAGTGCTTTATATATAAAATCAACCTAATCGATATTTATACGTATTAATAACGATAAATGTATATTCTCTTCCAAATAACAGATCTGAACGCTATTATAATACAGATGCGTTGAAAACTTTTGCCAGAGAACAATATTATTTTTTATTCATCAAACGATCTGTACCGTTATTATTATCCATATCCATAGAAATATCTCTGACCCAGTTCCCAGGTTATTAACTATAGAATTTTAATATCATATATAGTAGATGACATCATGTCAAAAGCTGGGTTCTGCATGCGAGTAAGGTAGATTCTATTCTCGTCGTATAATGTATACATGCATCGCATCAGAAAAGTTACGCAGTTTCTCTAAATTATTTAATTAAAATTCCAATATATGTACATTGTACCTACATTCATATACCATATTTAGGTAATACCGGAATCATATTAAATGTTATATACAGTATATTATATAAGCACATCGCATCGTTAAATTTGACACCTCATGCACAGCGGTTATTGGCATAGGCGTTTTTGCATAACGATAAGAATTGTTTTGTGAGAGGAACATACATGTATATTCCCGATAATGGAAATTTCAAGGAGTATTTCTAAATGAACAAATAATTAGATTTCAAATGAGATGCAAGCATATCAATTAAGGAACATTAATCATATAATTTGACGTTGATTTTTTATTTCCGATAATTATTATTATTACTCCATATAAGCATTCTAAAGAAGGATTATTTTTAATGGATATGTCAATGTAAAATTAGTAACAGGGTCCATGACATATTTATAGAATAGTCGTCAAACTTATTATTCTAAAATCAACAGTGTTTTTCAGATAAAAGGTGATTGTAATCCGTCGCGATATTGACCAGCGAGCAAATCTATTTTCAAGACGCATTTGACAATATAGAAGCTTTTTTGGTCGGGCTTCATGTATTAACTTTGCCCGTGGGAATGCAGGGTAATATGAAATTCCTTATGCATGGCGTTTAAACAACGAACCCTTTTTCCGTTGCCAAAAAATCTATCCCCTGATAAACGTCATACGGCGATATTTAAATGAAAAAGGTAAACGCTAATAAATTGATATTTTCCGCTGCTTGGAAAATCCGATCCCTGACGGAAAATACTTGTAAATTCCTTATTATGTAAGGAAAAATTAAAAAATAATTATTAGTATTGTCCCGTAACACTCAAACAGAATCCCATGAAATTCATACAAAAATTCTTATCTTAGTATCAACATTAATGCCGCTTTATTCCGTTACTTCCCAATAGTAAATATTCCTTACTAAAATTCTTACTTTGCGATCCCAAGATTTTGATTATCGTTAAAATTTCATAGCAAATTTCATACTTCCTTTACTTATTTTCGTGATCCATTAATAATATTTAAATTTTTGTAATAAAATTCACCTTTTTTGTATTGTACATAATAATTTTCTTTATATTATTACATTAGATTCCAGTATAGATATTCTTTGTAAAAATTCTTATAAAATTTCTTGTGCTTTAGACCCGCTTAATCTATGCTAAATTATGATTATAATTTAGTTAATTGTATATATTCAAATATTCGAGAACTCGTGGTTTGAAGAAAAATAAACAATAAAATTACGTTTAAACTTTACCTTAACAGCGCTCGGCTTTTATTTCTTTGTGCATAGCGAAATTGAAAGTTTTTATTTCTTTTGTACCCAACGAAATTGATAGCCTTTATTACTTTTGTGATTAACAACTTTGATAAATTTATTATTACGCTTAACAAATTGAAGACTTTACATAAAAAGTTGATGCATATTTTTTTATTATTTGATTACTTGATTGATTCGTATTTGTTAATTTTGAATTAACGTTAATCTATTTGAATTGAAGATTATTAAATTGTGACATTAAACCCTTTTTAAATCATTCAGTCTAGCACACGACCTTTGTTGCATTTTCAATTCTTTAGTCAATCTAACTTCTGAGTAGAGTGTAACAATATGAGTCTCTATATAATATATAAATAAAATTGAGTTTAAAATTAAATAGTATAAACTTTACACACAAATAATAAGTTAATATTCTTGAAACTATAATTTTAATATATCAAAATAATATTGAAATTAGTATATAAATCAGAATTATAAGATTGATTACTCATTTATTTATTTAAAGAACTTACAAGTCTGATATTCAAAATCAAATATATTATAGTAATAACATTTTATTTCTTAATTTTATAGTTTACAAATTATATTAATTTCATAATTTTGCAAATTATATTAAATATATAATTTATAAATTATATTAATTTTATTATATAATTATATTTTATTTATTTTCATATTGAAATATATATTTATTGATTTTTCTTGTATTTATCTTATTTTTCTTTATATATTATTTATTTATTTTATTCTCTTTTATTTTTTTTATTTTTTGTTATTATATAAA
Organism: Ambispora leptoticha; assembly: GCA_910591765.1. Classification (NCBI taxonomy): domain Eukaryota; kingdom Fungi; phylum Glomeromycota; class Glomeromycetes; order Archaeosporales; family Ambisporaceae; genus Ambispora; species Ambispora leptoticha. The sequence goes on from CAJVPS010002785.1 coordinate 11,423, forward strand.
TATGAAACCTTAGATATTTTTTTTATAAAATTCTCTTTTTATATAAATAATTTTATTACTTATTTATAATTTATCAAATTA
>CAJVPS010002786.1:0-11494 GCA_910591765.1 Ambispora leptoticha
ATCCCAAAGCTATAAATATCAGCTGCTTTAGTATATGGCTTTCCATTTAGCACCTCTGGACTCATATAAGGAAGTACGCCACAAATTTCGTGTTTAGATTTTTCTATAGTTGTTTGATGGCTAAGTCCAAAATCAGCAATTTGAGGTTTAAAATTCTCTAATAATATATTACCAGGATGAAAGTCGCGATGTACAAACTCTTCACGGTGAATATTTGTTAGTTCACTGATAATCCAATATACATATTCTAATTTTTCTTTCCAAGTCAATTTCTCGTAATTGGAACTAATAAATTTATTAAGATCACCATTTTTTGCATATGTCATTACTATTGCGTATTCACTTTTTTCCGTGTTTTTAGTTATTCCGTGATAACTTAAAAGGCTATGGCGATAGCATTTAAGCGCAGCCTGAATCTATTTTTGAAAAATTTGTTTGTATCAAATAATAAATAACTTTCACTTTAGAAAATATTCATTTTTTTTTACCTCGTTTATAAACTCTTGAGTAATTTGCTTTGAATTGCATAATGTTTTCAGCACAACTTCTAAGTGCTCATTATGTCTCTTAAATTTATTTTCTTCATGATCCCACTCGGGAAGTCCATCTAATGGTCCATTCAACCAGGTTGCCTTATGAATTGTTCCAAAACCTCCTTTTGTAAGATATTTAACATTGGAAAATCTTTCAAAAGGAATCCATTCGAATAATCTATGATTAATTTTGTTGCATTCTTTTATTAGATTGTCGATATCTTTATCTCCGCTAGACAATTCATCGTTATAAATTCGTTTGTGATATTTGGAACAGTCAACGCAGAACTCGTTTTTTTGACAATCAATACATTTACTACAATGAGTATTGTAAATTGAACATTCATCGCAGTAGTCATTTTTTTGACAATCCTTACATTCATTGTAATGACTAGTATTCGCTCCCATCTTTGAATTCACTTTATAAAATACGAGTCGTTTAAATGATAGCACATGATTTACATGTACATGTATCGGTAGTTCAAATTATATATGTATTTTTATACGGATCCGGTACGAAAGCCTGACAAGACAGTTCACTAGCCCGACAAACGAAATCTCGAAAGAACTGCATCCCGAATGGAATGCATAGAATACCAAGTTGTCACGATATCGGAATTTCGTGCATTCTGGATTTTGTTCGGGATTTCGCTTGTCGACATATGAACTGTCGGGTTGTATTTGTCAAGATTTTGAACGTACCGGTACCGGTTTATGCATGTACATGTATATACATGTAGTTGCCATTTATAGACTTATATAGAACTATCGCTATGTCATTTACAGTGCTAATCATAAGTAACTGAATCTCCTATCTTGGCAAAAATTTCATGTAATGCCAAGAAATTTTTTGAGTAAAAAGAACAATCAAAAACTGAAACTTCTATATTGGGCATTGAATGTTCAACAAAAATGAATCGTCAATTTAGGATGCCTCGACGCTCAATGACCCACTCGACTAGACAAATCGAATGGTCACTGAGCATCGAGGCATTGCATCTTAAATTGACATTTCATTTTATTTGCGGTGTGATACTTGACGAGCATCAATTCCTGATGTCAGTGTTTGTAAATGGTTTTTTTGTGTTAGAAAATTTTTTAAGATTATGATTTTAGAAAGTTATGGGGGATGGTCGAATTGACTGTATGTATGGTTTTTGATTGATTGTTCGTGAAAGAAACGACTAAAATAGGCTTATTTACATGTAGATGTATTTTAAATGTGTTTATTTTGATTGTTTGTTGTTTATTGCGTGTGTGTTTGAATTTTGTTTTAATATTTCCTATAAAAATTCTTATCATTTTGAATCTACTGGTTGAAAAATTGATTACGATGAAACAAATACAATAACAGTTTATTTATTGGTATGTAACTTTGAATTCATAAAGTATTTTTTGCTTTAAGTGATACTTTCTGGCAATTCATACGGAATAATAGCAATAAACTTCTTAGGTGGATGAGGGTTGATAACAATTTATAATTTCCAAACGAAACATGGGTCATCTAGGACAAGTTTTCTCGCGTAAACATTACCGTTATTACTTGGTTCACCTTTAAAATAATGTATGCGACACTATGTTTTTTATTGATAGTATTGTAACAACCAGCGAATCGAGGAGATGCTGGCGCAACTAAAGCTCATTGATAATTGAAGGGGATATAAAGCATAGTTTCGACAATCACATTTTTTTAATGCGATGATTTAGCTATAAGGACAAAACACCAGGTGGTCCGTCAAAAGCTATGATACACCATGGATTAGCATCTTTAAATTTAATGGATATGTTTATTTAGAATAAAAGATTTGAAATATGTATTTTCTGTAATATCATACAAACAAAACAAGAACTCTTTATATATGAATTTAAATGCGAAAATTTCTTTAACTGGCCGTACAACATAATGCTTTTCAATAAGACCAAAAATTATTCCCTTGTAATGCAATGAGTAACAGCCTCAAAAACTTGAAAGCTATATGGAACGAATAAAAAAATTTTGCGGCTAGTACTTAAAAATGGTTTAAATGCTCATTTATGCATAATCGAAGTCATTTTAGAATAAATTCAATGAATTTCTACATTTACATTTTAATTTTATTTGATATTAATTTATTTAACTAATCCATTATTCTGTCCTTATTTAGATCGTAAGAAATCAACGATTTATTTTATATTTTCATTTAATTTTATTCGATATTAATTTATTTAACTAATCCATTATTCTATCCTTTATTTAGGGAGTAAGAAATCAGCGATTTTATTTTACATTTTCATTTAATTTTATTTTGATATTAATTTATTTAGCTAATCCATTATTCTATCCTCGTAAGAAATCAACGATTTTATTTTACATTTACATTTTAATTTTATTTGAAATTTAATTCTATTTAACTAATCCATTATATTTTTACATTTCATTTTAATTTTATTTTGATATTGATTTATTTTACTAATCCATTATTCTATCCTTTATTTAGGGAGTAAGAATCAACGATTTTATTTTCATTTTAACTTTATTTAACCAATCCATTATTCTTTTATTTAGATGGTAGAAAATTAATAATTTTATTTTGTATGTTAGTAGGAAATTCAACATTTTGATTGAATTTGAATTTTTATTATTTTATTTATCTATTATTTTTTATACTTTCTATTAGATATCAATTTAGTATATTAAATGCAGTTTTTTTACCATATTCTAATAAAGTTAATAGGTAAGAAATAATTAGTTTTAATTATCCTTCTATTTTTCAGTGTTCGTTATTATAAAGTCTATGGAATAACATGCGATCCTTCAAATGGAAATATTTTTAGTTATCACTTATGCCAGCTACATGGAGCATCGCTTTGTACAAATCTTCAGTCTATCGCTATTAATTCACAAACGGTGATTTACATCCTGGAAATGTTCTTCGATTAGATAAATATGGAGCTATTATCTGTGATATGGGTACTGTAATCAGACAAGATTCCACTAAGGAAAAACGTCAAATGTATGGTGTAATGCCATTCGTTGCACCAGAGATTTTCTGAGAAGTATTCAGCATGACATCAGATGTCTATGCATTGGGAATGGTCATGTGGGAGTTGTGTGTTGGTAAACCGTCATTCGGTAAACGTCCTTTTGATGTTAATTTGGCTTTGGATATATGCGATGGTTTTACGACCAGAATTACCGGAAGGATTACCTAACTTTCACCGCGATTTGATTGTACATTGTTGGCATCAAATTCCCTCGCAAAGACCAACTTCTAAAGAGATATGCGGCATCGTTAAAAAATGGTATTATAACGAAACTACGGTAACGGAATACCAGCAAATATTCGTCGCCAAGGGGTTTAGAATTGCAAAAGCATCCGAATATGATTCAAAGGAAAGTTACCCGACCCATCCATTGGCCGTTTATACGAGCAAAGTTTTGCCGAATGTGAATCAGAAAGGTTAGTATTTTTCGATAATTTTTGTATAATCTAATCCTATCCAGTTAATAAATATTATGTCATAATACATCAGAATATCGAACATTTAAATATGATTTCGATCTCGACGAATCCGAAGATGAATTGAAATCATGGTAATTGAGGTGGGAAATTTCATTAAGCGTTATCGAAATTGACAAAAGTTTTAGGAAACGATATCGGGCTCAGAACGGTTAATGAAGCCAAGTCATCAATTTACCAACTCTTTTTATATTTTCTACTTTAATCATTCATATTCAAAATTTTCACTTCTCTATCTCTTTTTAAATCTCCATTTTAAAGCTCCGATAATTTTTTGGACATATTTCAATGAATTATTTTTACTCATCTATCTTAATGTTAATAATAAATTTTAAATAATAAAAATATTTATAAGATTGATAAAAATAAAATTAATCCTATATATACAATATATTGAATTTGAAAAAACAGCATGACTGAAGTTCTATTTAATTGGCTATGATCTTCATCAAAGATGATATTCCACAAAAACCATCCGGGGATCTAGTATATTTGAACTTTAATTAGCGTTAGTAAAAATAAAAAATCTACTATCATTGTGGGGGGGGGGGGGGTAGTTTACATAGCAAATTGCACAAATTACAGTAAAACCGCAAAGAGTTTAGCAATTGGCTTTGTCAATTTTTGAGAACAAGTTATGATTTTCTTTTCTGGTTTTAAAATCACGACACAAGAAAAGTTGCTCCGGTGATAAATTGAATTCAGTTATATTTGCAAAAATGAAAAAAATCAAAAATCATGGACCCCTGCTCCATTACAAACTGCATGCGCATGAACGTTAAATTCCGTCTCATTACAAATCTCGCGTATGCAAAATGTCATAAGAACCAAATGCTATAAATGTATCCTTATCTTGAAGTAGGCAAACAAAACTTTACCATTTGCATTCTTGCAATACTGCAAAGGCTGACAAGGGCAAAATGAAGATATAAAAAAATAGAAATACAAAAAGAATCTCCAAATATTAATAATACGAGTAAGTGATTTTTTTTCAATATTAACTTTATAATAAATGTTAACAGAAGCCAGCAACGTCTAGAACATGCAAGTCTAGAATTGTATTCATCAAAATTTGAATATACATTTGAAGAAGATGATCCTCAACTCAAGAGTATTTTAATTTTATAATGATTTTGAACATTCTTAAATAGTGTTCTACCCACAACATAAATAAAGCTAAAAATTCGATTGTTGGATTGTGTTATACAATAGAAGGTTTACAAAACAAATTTGTTGACCAACATAAATTAGAAGTTGCTTTGTATTTAATGATGTCAGGTGTAACATGGAATGCTATCGATACGATAACAACCCTTGGGTATTCAGCATACGCTAAAATGATGAATAATTTACAAAAAAAATTATATATAATAAAAGTTAAAATTATTTTATGGAAAATGTAAACGAATACTTTGGTTCTTGTTTCAGCTGGTCGGATCGTACTTTTCTCTGATAGTTAGTGGTCATAACTGCTGTAGATCAACATAAATAATAAAGAAAAGAATAAAGACCGAAAGTGACAATGAAAAAGAAAATCAATTTGGATCTATGCAAGCAAAAGGAGATGCCTTTAAGATCAAGTCCACAATTTGACGACTGATCATTCTTTAAAGATACATGTATTAGATCGTAAGTATTTTCGATTAAATTTATTGTACAGAAGTTAATATGTTATATTTCAATAGTTTTAACCTTATTAATGATAAAAACTATTTCTTTGACCGGCAAAGAAATTTACAATTACTACTTATGCTAGTTTGATAGCAATCCCAAAAAAAGTCAAGAGTCGGAATTCCATGTTTCAATGGGTTCCTTAATATAGCATTGACTTTTGGCATGGTTATTAAGGTCTCGATATAGTTTTGACAGTGAACTATAAAAGATTTGTCAGTCTTCGAATCATTGTGTAATGGTTCATCATCATCCGAAAACGATGTTTTGTAACTAAGGCTGCTGCTATGTTCTGTCCCTGAATTCGTGCAAAAAGAACCCTGCGGTGACGGTATCAATGGTAATTCACAATAACTACATGGAAGCTCACATTCAAACTTTTTATGACACAATAAATTAAACACAACTTTTAATGTCAAATCAATTGTTGGTCTTCTTATGGGATTTTCATGCCAACACCATTTTGTTAAAGTATATAATAATTTATGACATTTTACAGTAAATTTTGGTCTTTCGCCATCAATAATTTTTTCGTGAATATCGCTATAATGTGAAAACGGACATTGCCCATGAATTATTTCCCAAATTAATATTCCGATTGCATAAATATCACTTGCTTTCGTTTGCCCTTTTCGTTGTAAAACTTCAGGTGCAGTATATTCCAGAACTCTATACTTGTATTCTTTTTTAGAATTTTCTGATTTCGTTAATCCAAGGTCACAAATGTAAGCTCTTTTTACTTTGGATGCTGTTATCAATATGTTCCTACTATGTATGCCGTTATGTACTAGTCCATTTCTGTGAATTGTTTTTAAATCGTTTAAAATGTCGTACAATATTTTAAGTTTGTCGACAATTGTCATTGTTTTCCATTCTTCCCGTTGCAAGTATTCGCGTAAATTACCATTTTCAGCGTATTCAAATACCAAAAAATACTCGTTGGAATTCTTTGTTATTCCATAAAATGGTAGAAAACCTTTGTCTTTTACGCTGCATTCGTAATGATACTTCATCTAACAAGTTAAAAAATTAAATCAAAAACAATAAGCTATTTTAGCAAATCATGGCGTGCATGCTTTGACATAAAAAATTAATTACTTTTTCAATAAGATGTGTTTTTCTGTATTTTTTCAGAACAACTGTTTTCAACTTAGATCGAGACCTTATACACTTTCCATTACGGTATATAGTCTCCCTTGGTCCGTCTATCCAAGTTGCTTTATATATGGATCCCTCTTGCTTGATAATAATAAATCTATTAAAGGGAATCCATTCTAGATATTCTTCATAACTTTTAGCTTTAAGTTGTGTGTTTTTGATAAATTTATCGATCTTAGAAGGATCGCATAATTCACACCATTCATTTTTATGCATTTCCAATTTGCTTGCCGTTTTTATATGCATTTCAACAGTTTTCTTTAACAATATGAATACGCGTCTATTTTTTAAAAAGTCACATATAATATGACGATAACCAGGTAAAATTGAATATGCGTGTATGATCGTTGCTTTTTTTTACAATAAACATGCAACTATATAGCTAAACCTCTTTAAATGCAAATCAGTGGGATATATATTGAAAACAAGACGGAGTTTACATTTAGAGGTGTAAAATAATTAGAGATCTTATAAGCTTCGTGCTAAATTTACAGTGTAGAGGTTTCATTTTATATTTTCATTATACGCTGCTTTTTTAATGAATATTCGGTTATATCGGTCATTACCAGGTCATATGTGCTGAGTACCATTTAAATTGTATTACATGTGTACTCCACCGGAACGCTTATAAATGGTTCAAGAATTGTCATACATGAACACAAATGTTGGATTCATTCTTTTTTAGATGTAAAAGACGTTAATTGTATTTGTTCTTAGAAATTCTAATATTAGCTGGTACCCAATACACGTAACGTTGCATATTATTTTTATGATATCACAAATGAAATGTTTAGAAATATTGAATGATTACAACGAATGGTGCAAACAGTCCAAATATTTGTATTGAGAAGTTTTTGCGAATATGATACAAGTAGTGTTACATTCAGTAATTAAGCGTAGTCATAGAATTTTTGTTAGATTGAATGATTTAAAAAGGGATCTTCTGCAGTAACTGTACATAAATCAACTTGTAAGGGTTCAATGGGGGGTTTTCAAATAATATGCATATACTGGATGGTTTCTGCTAACTAAAAACTTTAATTGCTTTGTTTTAAAACAATAACGATAATTATACATGTGCGGTGGCTCACAGAAGAAATGCAACACTAAAAGTTTTACAAAAAAAAATTCTAATGACTCTAACATCGATTCAGAATACCTGGTTCCTATACGCATTTTAAAGAATATATTAAAAATCCAAAAAGCTATATTAATGTTGCCATTCGAAAGAAATTGAGTGATCTACATGAATATTTTTAATTAGTGAGGATTGATGCGGATTGACCTAATAAAAAAATGTGCTTAGGGAGAACTATTTACAGTGGTCGACATAAATATTCGGAATGTCGATCTGATACACAAAATGTCACGTAACGTTACCAATTTTAAAGTATAAAATTGGGATTGTTGAATAATAAACATAACAACATTACCATTTTAGCCGTCAATTTTTGCACCGTTAGCAAAAAATGCCACTCATTTCCAAGCACGAAGCACAAAGAACGGTGGTAAGTCAGTTTGGGCAAATAATATCCGGAAACCTGCAGAAATGTGCGTTTTCCCTCAGTCTATGGTGTATGATATAATCAATTGGATTAAAAAATCATCAAGTATTATGCCACTTTCCAATCTGGAAGACCCCCAATTCTCACAGTTGAACAATGTTGCATCCTTGTCAATTGATGCAGATCAATAATGCCACCACTACAGCTGAAATGACTGAAAGACTTAAATAAAAAGATTCTAACTTGAAAATTTCCATTTGTGCAATTTAATATATCTTAAAAAAATCTTCAATTTGATGTTTGTCATCCATTGTTTTACAATCCCATAGCATTGCAGCTCATCTTGAATGGGTATAAAAACATATCTATCAAAATTGAACTCACATAATTTTCTCTGATGAAACAATTCTCCAAATGTTTAGAAATACTCAGTTAATAAGATATCATCATGGAACATCATGATCACATAAAATTATGATAAAGCATCCCTATAAGATTCATGCTTGAGATGCTTTTGGTGTATAAGAACCAATTGCACTTGTCTTATTTACTGAAAACTTCAATGCTAAAAAAGATCAAGAAATTCTTGAAATGCACCTTTTTCCCCATATTTCTGTAGCAGATTGTAAGTTGCATTTTCAATAGAACAATTCTCCAATCCACAATGCAGGTGAAATAATCAATCTTTTTCATAACTATGATGTTCAAATTCTTGATTGGCCTTCTTACTCACCAGATATCAATCCCATCAAGAATTTGTAGGCTATACTTAAGGGAAAGGTAGAAAAGGAGGTAAATTTATGGTTAATCAAAAAAAAACTTTCAACAATGGAATTTCAAATGATAATACAAATAAAATGGATGAGTTTAAGCAAAGATCTCTTTCTTTGATTAGCAAGGAGTATGAAGTATCATGTTTTGCAGTGATTGAATATGAGGGAAAAAAATTGACTATTAAATTTTTGTAAATAGTTAGTAGCCATATTTGAGAATGTGTGTACAAAATTTTTGTAATGAATTCCGGATATTTATGTCAACCACTGTACGTACCAATTTCAGCTAAATTGGTACCAAATTTAATGAGTTATTTGATCCTGAAGTACCAGATGAAAACTAGCAGAAAAAATAGTTGGATTATTTTACTAGCATTCATCTGGTACTTCGGGATCGAATAACTCAGCGAATTTGGTGCCAATTTAGCTGAAAATTTGTAGGTAAATAGTTCTCCATAAGAGGCGCGTTTTTTATTAGGCCAATCCGCATCAATCCTCCCTGATAAAAAAAATTATTTAAAGTTAAAATTTCACTAATTAATATAGATCACTTAATTTCTTTAGAACAGCAGCACTAATATAATTTTTAGGATTTTTAAAAAATATTCTCTAGGTTATTAGCTTTAAAATGAGTATAGGAAATAGATATTCTGAATCATTAAATTTTTTTTTCGTAACGGTAAAACTTTTCGTGTTGCATTTCTTTCTACAGTATATCCAAAATCATAGTGTGACTTATTTATAGTGAAGATCATCCATTACATGAAAATGATCAAAAGAATAGCGATAATACATGTAATTAGCAAGTAAAGATGAGTTATTTTGTTATAAATTATTTGATTAATGTTTAAGAGTATTCTAGCTTCAAGAAGCTCTTTTTATACATGTTAATCTCCTCATATTTTTACAAATAACTTCTTTGTTATATTTTATTATACATGTATGAAGAAGCAGTGTTCTCTTCTAATAAATTCCAGCGATTTTAAAATATTTACTCAACTTTAATTTAGAGATGACTTGACTATGTTATTAATTTTTGTTATTAGTATTTTTGTTTTGGAAAATGAACATCTTACGTTTAATATAGTAATAGGCATAGATTTTTTGATCGCACCTTTTGTCTTGAATAATCTTTCTTCATTAATTTATGTTATTCTAATAATTAAGTTACTTGTACTAATATGATTAAGTTCAAATAATGAGCTGTAACTTGATATCTATTTTTTTGCAATTCAATAGATTTAAGTTTCTTAGTTGTTGTAAAATGAACCATTGTGAGATCTGGAGCGATAAATTTTTTAATTGGTTTATTTATTTATAATCAGTCACGTGTCATGACAACCAGAAACCCCACATGACAATAAATTTTCACATATTGCAGAATAATATATAGTCCTTCGCTTACGCTCCGGATAATTATATATAAATAATTATAATTTCTTGATTTGAAATAACCTTTTTGAATTAGTACCGGTACCATTTGGCTAAAAATGATCGACAAATATTGATGATTGATACTTCATTTGTTTTCTTTGCATCGATATCTAGAATTCATACAAACAATCATTTTTATTATATCGATATTGATATAACTGCATTTATTTTTAAAAAAGAGAGTTTACCTTCATTTTGTTCACTTGGAACATTTATACTAACACTTGCTTTCTTTGTATCAATATCTATTTCATAGAATTCATGCAAACAAACATTTTAATATATCGATATTCGTTTTCACTGCATTTTTTTAAGTAAATGTGAGTTTACCTTCATTTAGAACATTTAGATTAACTTCTTTCTTTGCATCAATATCTATTTCATATTTGGTAGACGCTAGAACTCATGCAAAAAACATTTTTAATATATCGATATTGATTTCACTGCATTTATTTTTTTGAAAAGTGATTTTACCTCCATTTGGTTCATTTGGAGTATAATTTTCCTTTGGAGCATTTAAACTAGCACTTGCTTTCTTTGTATCAATATCTATTTCATATTCGGTAGACGCTAGAATTCATGCCAAAAAATATTTTTAATAAATCGATATTGATTGCACTGCATTTATTTTTTTGAAAAGTGATTTTACCTCCATTTGGTTCATTTGGAGTATAATTTTCCTTTGGAGCATTTAAACTAGCACTTGCTTTCTTTGTATTAATATCTATTTCATATTCGGTAGACGCTAGAATTCATGCAAAAAAGCATTTTCAATATATCGATAATGATTGCATTGCATTTTTTTTTTGAAAAAGTGGTTTTACCTCCATTTGGTTCATTTGGAGCATAATCTTTCTTTGGAGCATTTAAACTAGCACTTGCTTTCTTTGTATTAATATCTATTTCATATTCGGTAGACG
>CAJVPS010002787.1:0-11494 GCA_910591765.1 Ambispora leptoticha
ATAAAATTATTTTCATACTTGCTTATAAAAAATATTTTTAAATAATTTTTTATAGCACTTTAACCAGGGTAGCCCCCGGCCCGTCACCTTTGGCACGTGATTACACAGAATATTACTATGTTAACACGCTTTGTGTCCTTGGAAAATTTTGTTTCCGTCATCCTAAAGAATATAATGCCAAATTTTCGTAAATTTTTAGCAATTTCTTATTAAGTTATAGGCGAAAAACATGTCCGCAATTACTTTCCGTGCTGACTGTATACAGTATAATAAAATTTAATAAATTTAAAATTTAATTTCTCAATAACTGTCCTATTAAATTATATCAAATTTTTAGCTCCTAATATAAAAATGCTTAAATTTAATATATTAAATTTTAAAAATTTTAATTTAAAAATTATTATATAATTATTTTATTGCATTGAAAAATATTTTTTATTTATGTAAAAAATTGAGTTTAAATTCAGCTTTCATTTAAATTTTGTTATAATAATTATAAAATTATAAAAAAATTCATAGAATCGAGATTTATATTATAATATTTTTGCTGAAAATTTCAATACAGTTAATCTTCAATCTAAAAAAAATACAGGGTCAGATACTTTTGACCACTACTGTGTAGTGATAGTACTGCAACAATTTACTTGAAATAATTATTTGATGCACTAGTCTGTATACATGTTGCTAATTTTGTCATGCGAATGCAGAATGAGAAAATTTTACAATGAAAAATAGTAATCGTTATGCATGCCAAGAAATTCATTTCGATATACATGTACTTCGCTAATATTAACCAAATTTTGGAACGTGCCATTTTATCATACATTATCATTCAGTAAATCATAATTTTATCGAACATTATCAAATTTCGTATAAATTATCTTAATCTAAATTCCCATATCGATATTATAAATCAAATTTCGGGATACTATAATTGTAATTAGTTTCATCAATCATGATAAATATTACCACGGTGATATCACCGCGTCAAGGGGGAATTATCTTTTCCGTCGCAGTTTAAAAACTTTGTCCCTTAAAAATAAGGGTAATAAAAGTTTTTTGTCCACCTCATTGTTCTTGTTATCGACGCCTTTTCGGTAGGATTGTTAATGGAGGCTCCAGTTTATATTAAAACATATAACCCACTACGGAGCAGCTCCAGAGTGGGTTATATGTTTCAATATAAACTGGAGCATTCCATTAACAACCCTACTTTTCGGTTAAAAATACTGCTTACCATTTTTTATTGTTTCTTCATCCCATTGTCCTGTTCTTCTTTATAGTTATTTCCGTCATCTGAAATTCCGGTAGATCGATTTCAAAATCGATCAAGGTAGTATTGACTACTTCAATTGAAAACATTATCTCACTTTCTCCTTTCCATGTGTCTGCACACATTCCATTGGATACTTTGCGTCGTGCAAAGGAAAGATTGTCACAAAGACATCATCATCTCTACAGCATTTCCGAACTAACCTTTCAAAAGGCTGATACCTTAACCACCACTTCCTCCTTTGTTATATGAAGAAAGATTACGCCTGCGAAGCAGAAAGATGATCTCGAGCGAGAAAATACACTCTAAAGACTGTCATACTGGCTTGACGAAATGAAATTAGATTAAGCCTTAATTTCTTAAAGACAAACTTAGACTTCTTGCAGATGTTCAAGCTGGTAAGACTCGAATAGAAAGGAAGATGCAAACTTCCAAAAAGCTGTAATATGGGATGAACGTAAGTGTTTACGAATTTTTGTTCGTCTTGACATGATATTTCGGAATATGTAGATCTGATAACATTGTTGATGAGGCTATCGATGAGACATTAATTGCCAGAGACGAAGTCATTAAGCGTAATACAAATCTACAAGCATACCGTTTCAGAAGGATTTACGTCAAATGCTTACTATTCGTCCAAAAACTTTTCAAAGTCTATCTGGAATCGTTTTTATACTCATACTTACACACTCCATCAGTATATATTGTACATATTGTTATAAGGTATAATTTTTTATTTTAATTTATTTGATCAGTTTATTTATTTAATTTTATGTAGAAGGTTAAAGATATGTTCTGGCCTCTTCATTTTGAAAGAAGCGCAAAACTAATAAATGGTCCATTCCTCATAAAATCATTTGTGATAGTAAACTTATTTTATTCATGCTTAACTAATGAATGACATATTCCCGGGTATATCTATCAATGTAGTCTCTATTGACTCGCATAGCTTTTACATGGTGCTCACCAACTAAAGGTGATGCTATATGACAATCTTATCTCAAAAAAGTTCTATTTGCCGCATCAACTTTAAAATGCAAGAAGCGAAAGCCAAAAGAATTAATAATTCTATTTTTTGAATGCGACGTGAAATTTTACGTTTGCTAATTGAAATTCATCGAAAATTGCTTGCATTTCTTACTCGTGAATTTATCAGTTATGGTGAATTATGAGAAACTATCCGAAAAATGCTTTTCTGAGCACAATACCGTTCGCCAACGTTTAGTCACCAAAGCGAGTTCATATTATCATCCAAGATTTGTAAATCTGTGGTAATATTCAAAGAATTGGAGGATCTAAAGTGTACAATTACAAAATTATGGGATTATAATGGATAGAGATGAAAATAGCGCATGGAGATCTTCGAGCATTGCTTGATGGAGCCTTGGTCATACAATGTTCATGCAGGAATGATGGGCATTTACATAGTAGTATTGTCTATTATCCTTCACTGATTTTTAGATTTTTTTAAATCAATGTTGATTTTTGTTAGAATTTACTACATGTATTCATATTATAACATTTAAATATATAAATGGTCACATCAGCTTAACAATGTTAGTGTCCACTTGCTCTTTCGTTATCAAATTACTTAATTCGAAAACTGCCAGATATATTGTATGGCAAATTTATCATGTATCTTTAAATGATAATAATACTCGATGGCATACTATTTCAAACTTTCATGAGAGCATTGACGTGTTAAATCTTGGGTCAATAGGGAGAGGAAGGGGGGAAGAGACTTAACGACTTGTCTGAATAATTGTGTGAAATTTGGGAAAATAAAAATATTTTTTGACAATTTATATAAAGCAAATTGTTCCCAATTTTTTCGAACTTTTCATAAAAAAGTTTGATTTCTAACGTAAATTATAGCATTTCAGTAAATGAATTATTATAAAATGAATTGAAAAAATCGTACGCCAGATCGCCAAAAATTTGATAACTAATCTCAAACCTCTTTGTCAGGAATTTCGAACGGTTTACTTTACACAAGGAAATGTGGATTTATCAGTTTGCAACGCTGTATGTGATATATAGTATGCATAGAGATGGTTGGTATATAACATGTGCGTGTGATTTAATTATGGCACTGCGAATTTTATGTTAAACGGCAAATAGATAAATGCACCCTTCTATACATCTGTATACACCTTTATGCTTGTCTCATGCTTGATACTTAAATTGCTAAATGCATCCTCTATGTTCTACGTGTGCAATTAAAGTTCGTGTTCTCATTATGATGAGCGGGCTAAGAATTTTTATGTTGATGCACCCCAATACATGCACATCTCTCTGTAAGCACCTTTTGTTTAGTCGCGTGCTTGAATTAGATTGTCAATTTACCTTCTGTATTCTACTTGCAATGAAAAGTTCGATAAAGTTCTTTTAAACGAACTTCACATGCATTTATGCAAATGAATAAAAAAAATTTTAATAAAACAAATCAATTTATAATATAAAAAACAAATACATCAAATGCCATACATGTAAGCATCTATAACAAATATTTGCATTCTTCTAATTGCACACATAACGGTAAAACATAAACGTGCATTTTCCACAAAAAACTATTGATAAAAAGAAAAAAATCTCTCGATTTTCTTAAATAAACTGATTTTATATAATTTAGTCATTCGGTTCAATATTAACTGAATGTATAAAGAAACTCCAGAATTCACCAAATTTATAGAGAATACGAGAAATTTCTTTACAATAATAATACATTTGATTTTTGTTAAGAGATCGGTCGATCATTAGTTTTACCCGAATTAAAATTTACATGTATTAGTATTTAGAATTTTCGGTCGGATTAATAATCATACATAAACCATGCAGATTAATATTCTAGATACCCGGATTTTTTGTTCAAACTAAAAAATAATTGGTAAATCAAATCATTTAGTCTTAAATTATAATTGAATAATTAAACGTTTAATAATACTGCAATTTTGCAATACTTAAATAAAGGGCGGATTAAACTTGGACCACATTATGATAAAAGTGACAAATTGATCAAAGAAGAGAGCCAATAAATTAGTTACCAATGCAGTGGCAGAAGGGCTACTTCGCATATCCCGTCATTAAGGGAAAACTTAGATCCAATACCAAAGATCTTTGAATACTCGATTCTTAATTCGTAACAATTTCTGCAGGGGACCGTCAAACATGATATGAACCAATGAAATTGATTGAAATCGAACTTATGTAATGCAGTACATTGTTCATTATTTTCCTCAATTATCTCTACCAACGACGACGACATAACACTAACTCCCTTGTTTATATATTATAAAATGTATATTCGTTGCGTATGTGTTGGACAAATTAAAGATCTTGTTTCCTAATAATGGAAAGTGATTTGCGAGGTTCAGCGCGAGTTTTTTTTTATTACCGAGAGATAAAAACGGTATTGTACCTATAATAGAACGCAAAGAGAAACGTGTATGGGATCTTTTTGATTCAAACATTTCTCTTTTAATTATATTCTATTTTTGAATGACTTGCAGTTTTAGTCGATAATCAAATGCTTGCTTACCACTAAAATAAGCCAATAGTATGGTGATTGATTGAATCGATCCAAGATTATATTACAGCATTCCAAAAGAGGGGAACAGCAGTCAGTTGACAATGTTTGTATGCGAAGTTTAAAATGAAAAATGAAAATGATGAGCAAGGGGTTCAGCATAAACTAATCATGCACACAAAACACAATGAAAAATTAAAAAAAAATAACGTTGATAGCATATACACACACCTGCATTTATGCGTTTAATGTATGATTCACATAGTAATTACGTATGCGTAGCATAATGAAAAATTTAGTCTCGTGTGAGAAAATTTCATCTATACGAGTGGACGTTGTGAGATTATCTTTCATAAAGTTTATAGATAATCCTCAAGAGGAACTTCATTCATGCAAATCATAATTGGATTATGAAATCTCTTCGATGCGGAAATTCTCTCAACTCAAATTTTTATCGTTTAAGATATTTTTTTGATTAATAAACTCCTATCAGTCAAGGGAGCTAACAAAATATTATAAGGTTGACCAATCGGAAAAAACTCGACAATGCATTTTTTAAATAATGTTGAGAAGTTATGTAATAAAAAGAAGGGGAAAAGGTGAGCTAAATTTGTCTGTGCTCAGTGACTTCATTGTGTATTTTTATTTTGTTGCCATAAGCCTTATAATTAGCATAAACAAAAGCATTGTATGTAATGTGTTGCGTATCTTTCAGAATACGTCATTTCTTTCCCGAGCCGTTGTAGCTGGCCAACCCACTTGCCAGCAAAAGGATAGTTCAGCACCAATTAAAATCCTCTTCTAAGATTAAATGCTATTTTATTCCCACGTCTATATTCGACCATGAATGTTAAATTTTTTTAAAAAATTTTTGTTATTAAAAATTTTCTGACAACAGTATGGGGAGTTTGTTGCATCTTAAGTAACCATCGCGTGGTTTTTGTGCGATAGACTTTATCTGGATGATCATGTATACAATTTATGTTATGTATGCATGTTAATATATTTTGCAGTGCATTGTTGTTTGATACATGTAAGTTTGTAGTTGGTTAATTAATTAATTATAAAACCATTGTTAAAAAACAAAGTGATACAAAAAAACTGAAAACTGGACTACAAGAAAATCTTTAATCACACAACTTAAACAATTCACCAGTTGATAAAATATTTATTTCTAACGAAATGATAAAGTTGGTGTACAAAGCGAAAATGTAATCTTAAGTTAATAAAGAGAAAATTGCGTAATATTGAAAATCGTCGTCGTTTTGTTTAATCTATTTTAGTATGTGTATATATAAATTACATATTCTACATAATTAAGGAGAATGAGAATAAAATTTCGTAAATAAGAGCTTATGATAAAAAGAATCATATTTCTAAAATATTTGTCTTAATTGCTTATGTATTGTTATTGCTTTGAAACATATTATTGTTCTGCGGAGATGCTCTCATCGTTGGTGATTTTTAATTCCTCCCGTAATTTATAAGAAAGTTGTAATCGACAAATCGTCAAGTGATCCCTATATTGTGCACAAACCGACATTGCTGCACTCAGCCCAAGAATACGAACATTCTCAGCGATAATTTTATAATTATAGGGGGTAAATGCCGAGCAGAGCCATTTTTCACTATCACCGGTATAAATCTTGAAAAGAAAAAGAGCGATGTAAGCCACCAAAAAGTCATCTAAATCTCAACTCTTAAACTTGCAAAACCTTCAACTTACCCACTCCAACATCTTATCGAATTTGCTGAATTCCGGATTCAATATATTAACGCGGATTCTTGGTAAAGAACCATTTTCATCTTCAATCATTTCCAAGTTGTCGTCAGGTTGTCGGAGATGAATTTTTTCGAACATCGACTTAAAGTAATGGCTCCTTGACACGAGATATAGCTCATGTCCTGGAAATTCCTGCCCTATGGTATTCTCGGTAATCCCGGTAACGAGTATCTTGCAATCAGCCCAAATTGATTTATTATAATAAAAATGACCAAGCTCATCAAGCCGTTTTCTCGTATAATTTTCGGGAACTATCCTTAAAATTTTATCTTTATCGTAGTAGCCAATATGAACATTTTTGTTTCTAGTTATATTGTTTTCGAGTGGAGCCAAAGGCCACCCGATTTGTTTTGTATTTGATTTTCTTGATTTTGCGGGCATATTTTTTTAGGTGCTATATGCTGAAGAGATCTTAAATAATTAGAAAAATATCGTTATAAAAAAAACGGCTATTTAAATCTTGAGGTTTTTGTGCGCTTTTGTGTATATATGAATCGATTTTATGTGGTTTATAAAACTCGTGCGTATCCGTGTACTGTTCTTATGCGTGTGATCATTAACGAACGAGAATAATTTGTCTTTGTGTATGTATTTGGATAATTTGATGTTATTCATATAATTATTACTACTACCGCTACTAACGACTAATACTAATATTATTTTTATTATGATTTATTAGTATTACTATTATTGTTTCCGTACTTTTTTAGGGAAATTTTTTTCAAAATTAATTTATTGCTCGCCGAGCAACATTAATAATGAATAGTTCCGTATCTTTTGATTGCTCCTATAGAGATTTGATTTCAAAAATAAAATAAAGGACAAGTGAGAAGAGAAGGAGGACGGATAGAAATTTATAGAATTAATCCTCTATTATTTCTTCAGTCTACGGGATTTTATTTCTTCTCCTATTATTTCAAGCAAAAAACAAGAAGCTCCCAAATGACGAGATATTTGTCGTGAAAAATTTGACATATTTATAAAGAAATGCCATCAAATTTTTTCTATAGTTAAAATAAAAAAAATAATATATTAATTTTATATTAGCTTTTTTATTTATCACAATCCCCGTCGTTGTTGCTGACGTGAAATCAGTCAATGCATACAATAATGATAATGATAATAATGATAATATGCGGTGGATTACGTGTATCCAGCTTGATTTTTCTCATCTTTCTTTTCTTTTTTGGTGAGATGCATATAATCAAGGGTTATGAATAGAACAACAGGTTATTTGAGTAATAACTATTGCATGTTTGTTATACTACTGTACATTGAAAAGTTAATAACATATATTTTATTCTATTATTATTATTATTATTATTATTATTATTATTATTATTATTAAATTAATCACTAGTAATATTTATTGCGTTTATACTGTATAATCACAATTATATATGTGCAATGCATGAGTTCTTTAAATTTGGAAATAACAAATAACTATTTCTATACTTTCTTGGTCTGTCTTTGCATTCTTTCTCTTTTCTCCTCTCTTTCTCTCTCTCTTTGTGTTCGTGTGAACATAATTGAGGCACATGTATTGGTGTGTGGGTATTGTGTTAGGCAATTATCACCAATTTATTTAATATATCGATTATACTACCTAATAATAAAGTTTTAAAAACTTTTACATAGATATTATACAGATTACCACTTTCTTTTACAAATTGATATTAGTGCCTAAATAAATATTAAATTCATGATAGCCGGAGCTACAAATTTGCGCGATAAATATTAATGTACACGCGTGTACAGCAGATTTTTGTGCGATATAACGAGCGGGTCAAATTATTCACCTTTATTCGAGTAACTCCATATAGTTCTCTTTAGATTACTCTTTAATTCACAAATATATTTTTACATAGAGAGAAAGAGAGATAATATATTTTTATTTATATGCGCATGATAAGGCAGTCTGTTCACGGTGCTGGCCAAAATTATCATAAACTTAGAAATCAAGTTTTTAAGTGAGACGATGATGTGATATCGATATCATAATTTTTATTTTTTGAATAATCGCAGTTCGTGTTATTATACATTTATGGGAAAGTTTATGATGAACATGACTAATCAATCACCAGGTTTAGCTAAAAAACCAAAATTGAAAGATCTAATTGGGAATTTTTATAATAGAGCCAATAATATTGATAACGGAGGATATAAATGCTATTAGCTATAAAAATACTACAACGAAGAAGCACTTGCCTATATTCGCTAGTTTGCCTTCCTTGATGGAAGTATAGCCTTTCCTAAATGGAAATATAGTGGGTTGCCAAAAATTAATAAAAAACGACGACCAGTCGTTTGTGTTCTAATGTTTAGTTAAAAGTGCTCTGTGGTTCGTATCTGTGACACGACGGCTGTTTCATAAATGGATCTGTTTCATTGTGGTTTGATGAAAATTTTTGTACTGCAACGTAAACCAGACATATTGGTGGTAATGATCATTATTAAGATCGCACTAAACTAAAAAACAATATGAAAAAATCCTTTGTTTTTCCTCATGGTTCCTCCCTTTCTTCCTTCGCACACTCTTCCCCTCGCCCTTATTACTTTTGAGTTTCTCATTATAAGCTAATTTCTTTGTTGGTTTTTTGCTGTAGATTCATTCCGTGAGAGTTGTAATCATAAAAGTAACAACTAACACATGACATTGATGACAAGTTACGACATTTATCTTTAGAAAAGTTCTCAACCTGAGGACCATGCATCCCTGAAGTTAAAGGTACACTGCATCGAAATTTCCTTAGTGAACACTCCATACTAACAATTCAAGCATCGTGTAGTCGGGGCAACACGTTCTTCTTAACATCGACCTTTCCCAGATAAGACCGATGATAAGTCGAAATTGTAATGCTCAGACATTCATTGCCAAAATGCACGAAAAGTAGCCCTAATGACCGGTGCGTTATATGTTGCCTCGCGTCATGACAGTCATATACTATAGGTATTGTGAGAAAGTCTTTTTGATGCATTCCCAAAGTAGGATTCTGTCAAACCCAGGCTTTATCTACGTTGTAGGCTATATTTATTTAAGGTGATACTCTCGTAACGGTAAGTCCTGAATTTGTGGTTGAAAAATGAACTTATGTTGTTTCAGAGTAAGTCCATGTTTTTTAATCCAAAACAATTCTTTTCAACAGGTGAGACGTTAATTTATATCCTGATTTTGGAGGTATGAAAAGATTGGATTTATGGATCAGGTCATGAACTTGGCGACGGTTTACCGCGGGAACAGTCAGTCGTGGTTGACAGATGACCAAGAGAGAATGGTCTAGATCTTATAGGAAACAGATGGGAAATGCACATAGCTGACAGATCTATCAATTTCTTCTGCAGAATGGATGATGCAGGGGAATAAGATTATTCGTCGCTATTTACTAATAAACTTCCTGTTTGCTCTTTAACTTTGATCTAGGATAATGGATTTTTATAATAGCAATTAAGTGTCATAAAGGAAAAAATATAATCATCTAAAAAGACTAACAAAATATTAATTTAATAGAGCAGATTTTTTGATCATAAAATATACAAGCATATCAATCGATTTCTTAGAATACGTAGTCTTTATTGGTTGCTTATTTATAAATCCAAAAAATTGCATGAAAATTTTTCAAAAACAGAACCAGGTTTCCGTGAATCAAACTCACGATTATAAATGATAAAACTTAAAGCTAATAATATAAATCAATAGTAAATCTATTATTAATTTTATATAAATTGACTAATAAATCATTTCAAAATTTTAAAATAAATATTAATAAACTAATTTAAACTTTTTTAAAGTAAAATTTATAAATATTTAAAATTACTAGTATTAAAATTATTATTTTAAATATTAAAATATTTATAATAATTTGTTTATAGAACTTGTAAAAGAAATGAGATAAAATATTAATTAATTAATGAAATATAATAAAATTGAATTTTTTCTTTATTAAAATTTTTATTTTTATTAATAAATATTTTTTTAATTTTATTAATAATTGCAATAATAACTAAAAATAATATATTAGAAATTCAATTTTATTAATGAATAATAAAAATTAAAATCTTTTCTCTATATTAAGAAATAATCTTATTTTATTTTTATATTAAAATTAAATTTATAAGTTATAATTTGATATATATTTTTTAGATTTTTTTAAAAGAATTTATTTCAATTAAAATTAATACAAAATTTTTTTAATTAAATTTTAATTTTTGATTAAAAAAATCTTATAATAATTATAAATCTTTTAAAAAATCTGAAAAATATATGTTAAATTATAATTTATAATCTAAAAATAAAAATTATTTTATAAGTTTTAATATAAAAAGAAAATTTTTATTTTTATTAATAAAATTAATTTCTTAATATATTATCTTTAATTATTATTATATTTTTATTATTAACTTAAAAATTTTTAATTTTAATATATATTTTTTTGAATTTTTCTAAATAAAATTTTTAATTATATTTAATATAAATATTATATATTTAAAATTAAAGTTATTAATAAATATAATAAAACTTAAAATTTTTATTTATATTAAAATTTATAATTTATTAATAAATATTTTTATTTTTATATTAAAATAAAATTTATAATTAAATAGTTTAATATATATTTTTTAGATTTTTTCTAAAAGAATTATTTTAATTACAAAATTTTTCTAATTAAATTAAAAAAAATTTTTATTATAACTTTATAATTAAAATAATTTTTCAAAAAAAATTTAAAAAATATAAATATTTTTTTATATTTATTAATAAATTTAATTTTTTATATATAATATTTAACAATTATTATATAATATTAATATTTATAAAAAAATTTATTTTTATATATAATAATACATAAAAATAATATACAGTGGCGAAGGAAGAAAGGGAGGAACCATGAGGAAAAACAAAGGATTTTTTCAT
>CAJVPS010002788.1:0-11494 GCA_910591765.1 Ambispora leptoticha
TGTTATACAGATAGCGCAAAATAAAGATCTAAACTAAAAGAGATCTAAAGGAAGATAACCCAATCAAAATTGTTACATTAGTAGTAATATTAACTAATTCAAAGAGTATCTCAGTTGATTAAATAATTTCAAAAAAAAGTATTATATCTTTAGTAAACTCAGATTATATGAATAAATCTAAAAGCAAAATATTAGTTTTCTATTTTGCATTATTGTAAGTAAGTAATTTAAAATTGAAAAGATAATCACTCTAAAGAGTTATTGAGTGAGTATTTTCTAATAGATTTCTCCAAGAAATTTAATTATTTAAAGAATAATCCAAGTAGATAATTGAAACATGATAAATAATAAAGATAAGAATATAAAAGAATTTGAAAGATATAAGATAATAAAGATAAAAAGTAATAAATAAAAATAAAAATATGAAAGAATAAAAAAAAAAAGAGAAATAAAAAGAGTATTTATATAAAATCTAAGCTAAAAATCTACTATAAATGATAATATATTAAAAATATTAGAGAAAAAATAATTATAAAAATAAATAAAAATAAGATAGAAGATAATTTTAAATATAAGAATGACAAAAATAAAAGAAGTAATCTATGTGAGTTATTTAATAATAATTTGTAATTCAAAATAATCTTGACAATTATAATAATATTTAAGTTATCTTCTATTAATAGAATACTTATAAATATTTCTATTTTGATTACAAATTTTGTAAGAGCTATATTTAGTATAGTCATGAATATAATATTATTCTTTATTCTAAGTGAATTGAAATTTATCTTTAATTATTGAGTATTATTTCATATTGAATATTAATACTTTATTTCTAATTTTAAAAATTATCTTATTTTGAATTTTATCATTATATATTTAAGAATATTATAGTTATCATTCTTTTATATTTTGTTTTACTTCTAGAATTCATTGAGATAACTAATCTATTGTGTGATATATTTATTATATTAATTTTTCTTCTTCTATAGAATCTTTTTTCAAATAAGTAGAAATTTTTAATTTAATTGATAATTTAATATTTTGATTATAAGTTAAGAAAAATGATTCATATTTTATTGTTAAATTCTAATTTGTCTAATAAGCAAAAAGAATAATAAAAATAAAGGTATCCTATTCTTGTTCATATACTATTATTAATTTTTATAAGATCATATATAGCATTTTATTAAAGTATTCTATTATTTCATTAATTTATAAATGATAAAATGATCAAATTCTAATTCATTAAATTTCTTTAAGATATTTATATCTACAAATTATTTTTTTAAAGATAAATTTTGCAATTATAATAACTTTCTTATTTGGAATTACTTTAGTTTCAGACTATTTTATAAGATAATCTATTATTATAATAATATATTGATTTTTAATTATTATTATTTTACTAGGTCTAATTAGATCAATAATAATTTTATTAAAAAATTATCTAATTTTGATAGGGTGTAAAGATTATTTGATAGTTCTTCTACCAGTTTACTGATAGATTTTACAAGTCTTCATATAATTTTTTATATTAGTTTCTATATCATTTTATTAATATTTATTTATAATTTATTAATATATTTCTTCATATTTAAAATATCTAGATAAAAAGCTTGAATATAAATTAATAAGAATAGATTTCATTTCATTTTTCTTTGATAACTCTAAGAGATATAATTAGTTCTTTTCATTGATTAATTTTATATAATATATCATCAATTTATAAAAAATATTTTGCTTGATTATGTATTTTGTATTATTATTCAAGAATTGATCCTATAGAATAAGTTTTATTATTCAAATATCATTATAAATTATAGTAAGTTATTAAATCTATATTATTATTATAAAAAAAAAGTTATTTAATAGTCTTTCAAATACATCTAGGATAAGATGTTAGCATTTTATTATAGTATCAGTAATATTAATAATTAGATATAAAAAGCTTTTTATAGTATCAGTATTGGCTATTTGATTCTTGCTAGTCAAATAACCATTAGTTATTCCAATTATATTTCTGAGTAAACTTTTTGTCAAGTTATTTAAAATCTTCTCAGATATATTTCTTCCATCTGATTTTAATTTCTTCTTGATAGATTTATACTTCATAAATTCTTTTAATATTCTGAATTATTTGAAATAATATTTTTCTAAAGTTAACATTTTTTAAATTTCAATTAGGAGTTTTAATAGGAGTTCAAACTTCTTTAATAATAATCTCAATATTATTATTATCTTAGAATTCTTGTTAACTAGAAATTATAATATTCTAATATTACTATAGTAATATAAATTTCTTTAATTTTATAATATTTTAAACTTGAAAAATTTGACCAATCAATTGATCTTTAGAAAATATATAATTTCAAATAATATAATTGGTGTATTAGTTATGAATTCAGTCACAAATTAACAATATTTTTGTAATATTCTTGTAACATTTTTATAATATTCTAAGATCATCAATGAATAATTAGCTCTAAAATTAACAATAGTTTACAAATAGTTCAACAATAGTTCAGAAACACTTTAAAAATAATTCATCAACAAATTTTATTTATTTTTATTATTTATCTTTTCTTTTTAGAATATATATCTTATCTTTTTATTTTATTTCATCATTTGTATTATCATTTAACTTACCACATATATCTTATCTCTTATTTTTACTTATTTGTTTATTGATACTTTGCCTCAAAGATTGAAATTGTAATCTAGAGTAGTAAATGAGTTTAGATAGAAATTTGTAAAATCTCAAAGATATATAAATATCTCTGTTTTAAGATCTAAAATAAACATACTTGAATAGCAATAATTTAATTATTATTAAAAATACTTGAGTTATACTTATCTTGTAATTTTTTCTGTAAACTTATTTTGATATTTTACTTTTAATTACCTCTTCTATTATAATAGATTATAGTTTAATTAGAAAGGTTCTTGATAGCTTTTTTATGTATAAAAGCTTGGATTTGGCATTTGTTATCTCTATTTGGAAAAGATTCAGTAAGCTTTCCTATGTGCAAAAGCTTTGTTTGACATTTGTTATCTTTATTTTATTTGGCATTAGTTATCTTAGTTTCATTTGCATTTGTTGCTATTTGTATTTATATTTGTTGCATTTTGGTATTTATTATCTTGATTTTAAGCATTTGTTGCTTAGTTTTTAGTATTATCTTCTTAGTTTAGTTTTTGTAATTACAATTTTATTTTTATAATTATTACTTTATTTTATTTTTGTCTTGTATTGATATAATACTTGTAAATATTGGCACTAAAAAATCTTTAGAATAATTATTATTCTCTTAATCTTTATAAATAATTCAGTCTTCATTCTCAAAACTTATTATAAACTATATTCATGATAAAATTTATCTTCTAGAGTGTAGTTTGTAATATTTGATGTCCTCTCTGTGGATCTCATCCATCCAGAGATCCCAGTCAACTCATTTTTATTATTTTTATCTATTATTTATTTTATTATTTTAAGGATTAGCTATCCTTGAAGTATTAGTTACCTAAATAATTTATTAGTTTATAAGTACATATTACTCTTTTATTGGACTCCCAATTAATCTATATCTTAGTAAACACAACAGAAAAGACTCTTGAAAATTCTCATCTTATATTGAATCATATAACTACTGCCCTTACTGTTTTTCTGCCAATGAAAATTCAGATAGAAGATTTGTAAATTTTCTTACCTAAACTCAGAATTATCACATAATCTCATATAACAAACTCTCACAGGAACTCTTTGATAATATAGTACAACAAAATCTTATATCAAATCAACTTTGAAAAGAAATTATTAAGTTATTAAATATCTTTGTATTTGGAATTAAAATTATAGTTGAACAACAGATCTATCTAGTAAACAGTATTCTTTCTGTTCTGAAAGAAATAGATAATTTTAAAACTCCCTCAATCAATCAGTCAACAGAATCAAAATATGAAAATAGTAGTTCAGAAGATTCTAAAAAACCAACAGTCACAATCAAACAAATTCAATCTCAGAAAACTTAACTAAAAGAAGAAATTATCATGTCAAACAGAATAAATAGCCTTATCCAAGCTCTTGGAGAATTGACTTGATCCATAAAGATACAAAGAATGGAGAAGATTCTTATTCCAATTCATAAATTTAAAAGTAATAATCAGGATCTAATTGAATAGTTATATGACTTTGAAGTAACCACAAAAGCTAATAAAATTATCAATGACAGAAAAATCAAGATAGTAAGAGAATATCTAAAGGGACCAGCTGCTGCCTGGTTTGATCAATGATCTATAAGTGACACCCTTAGATTAAATGAATGGATAAATCAAGATCATAATGAACATAATTTCACTTCCCAATTTATTTTTAAATTCTGTTCATCTTGTAAGATGTAACAATGACAAGATGAATTGGAATCTCTAAAGCAAACTGGAATAATAGAAGAATATATAAATCAATTTATGAAATTAGAAAATAAAGTAAATTCAGAACAAGCCTATCCAAAAGAATATAAAATTTGAATTTTCAAGAAAGATCTCAAATCTGAAATTCAAAAATAGGTTAATTTAAATGCTGATGATACTATGGAAAGCATTATTGAAACTGCTAAAAATATAGAAGAAGCTGATTCAGATTCACTTGAATAAATCTATCATCAAACTCAAGCTTAACCAACTGCTGAATAGAATGCCTTTGCTAAGGTCTTACAAGATCTGATCAGTAGGTTAGACCATGTAGAATCTGACAGAAGATATAATAATCAGAATAATAATAACAATTAGCAATGAAATCAGCCAAGAGATAAATCCATCTTTACCTATTATAGTTGTGAAGGAAAAGAACATATCAATAGAGTTTGTCCAAACAACTCCCAATCAATAAATTAGCCACCTAATAATTAGAATATCTCTCAAAACTGGAATAATCAAAATCAGAATAATAATAGTAATAACAATAATCAGCAAAATCAGAATACTCAGAATCATAATCAGCAATCCAATAATTCACAAAATCTGAATACTATTTCTCTTCTTATCCAAATTCAAAATTTAACTGCTGCTTTGCAAGTATCTGATAATGGTTCATCTAGTGATTCATCTATCCAATCCAGTTTTTCATTATTAATAACTCATGATTATCTTGCTAGAGAAAGAAAATACCAAAGAATTATTAAAGAAGAAGAAGAAAGTAAAAAAGAAAATAAAGTTATTCAATCTTTATCTGAAGTGCCTGAAGAAGACAAGACCAACTTGGAAAAGAAGAAATAAAAGAAAGAAAGAGCACATCTTCTAATTCTAGTCAAAAATGCAGAAACCTATGATATACTTAAAGATTTAGCATCACAAAAAGTCAATATCACCATTGCACAACTTATCAAAATCTCATCTGAACAGAGAATTCAAATATCAAAAGGAATGAGAAAGGAATCACAAAAAAAACTTAAATAAAAAATAATATTCACTCAAAAGATCAAAACAATCTCAGCCTGGTGTGAAGCCAAAGTTAGAAAGATTTCTGTAGACTTGATCATGGATACTGGAGCATTAGGATGTGTCATCAGCCATGAATTTCTCAAATGATTAGAAATGAAGATTTAATAAAAATCAAATATCTCCATGTCTGATATTAATAGATATTTCAAGCAACCCTTAGAAGCTATTGATAACTTCTCTATCACTATTAATGGAATCATAATTCCAGCTGAAGTGGATATTACTAAAGTTTAAATCTACAGTCTTGTAATAGATATGGACTGGTTAAACAAAATCAATGCTAAAATCAATCTAAAGAAAAATATAATGATCTTTAATTAGAATGGAAAAGAAGGAAGAGTATCAATCAAATTTATTTATGAATAACAAAATGCTATACCTGAAGATAGTGATGATAATACTAAAATATCCTCTAGTAAAACTTCTAATAATGAGTTTGAAATTGAGGATCAAAACCTAGAAGATTGTAATTTTCTATGATGAATATCTGATAAACCCTGGATTCAGATTCATACTTCATTCAGATGATTCAATAATATAGACTTTGAAAAAGTTTCATACATGATCATAAACTCAATTTCTAAAGTTAGAAATATTAAAATTTTTGAAAAAGAAATTCAAGTAAAGAATATCACTCTTTCTTATCTGGGAAGAATATTCAAAATTGGAAAGAAGATTCTAGCAGACTCACTATCAAAATTCTTAATGGACTTTTGATTAGAGAGATTCTACAACTAAATATTAGTGTCATCATAAATTACCAACATCTAAACATGAATGCCCTCAATATTTTGATCTAGTTATCTAAGTTAATATTAAAATGAATACCTTGAATAACCTATCAATAATTTTACCCCAGAATGAAACTAAAGACTGGTGATTAGAAGTGGAATATACCTGAGAATCAGAGAAGATACCAATTACTGAAGAAAAATTCTTTTCTAAAAGTGAAGTCTTATGAAAATTGAAGCTAAAAGAAAGAATAGTTAAATATTCATATTATAAATACTTTGTGAATAGTAAAACTATTTCAGAAGCAAGAGATAAAAATGAATCTGGAAAGCAATTTTGTACTAATTACTTTACTTAACAACAACTTAATTTACCTGTCTGTGATTACTGTGAACTTTGAGATAAAGCTAGATATTTTCTTGAAGTAACTTGGAGATATAATAATATCAAATATTTTTGTGACTACACTGAGCAATGTGTATATGCATTTAATTATAGTGGTTGGTAAAAAAATAATGACACTATCAGAAAATAAAGAAGTGATGGTAACTTGTTAAATATTTATCAATAATGCAATGAAATTAGAAAAGCAATGCTTACCAGATATATCACTGAATATAATGAAGAGGAAGAGATGCAATACATTATCTATGATAGATCTGAAAAAGCATCAGTTCAAGAAATCTTTCTGATTATTTATCAATAACTATCTCCATCTCAAAAAAAACAACTTGCTCAATTGGAATACATTAATGTGAAACTCTGTAATGAATATTTGATTTCTTGTAATTCAGATATTTGTAAAGATTGTGTATGATCTGAACAGATTAAAGAACTACTAGAAGAAAAATATTCAGAATCAAAAAAAGAAGAGAAAGCTGAAAATAGTGGCTATGATTCAATTAAGAAAATTCTAAATGAATATTATACAGTATCCGGAAATTATGAAGATGAAGAAGAAAAGAAGAAGAATAACTCAAAGAATAATTAGCAAATTTTATGATTAAAATTTATAATAATGAAGACAAAGGAAAAATGTCTGAATGAGCTTATAAACATGATGTAGGCTTTGATTTTAGATATCCTGGAGAAGAAGCAATCCTGATTCAATCTCACCAAATAATTATGATTGATCTTTATTTGATAATTGAAGTTCCTGTAAGAACTGTTTGTTAACTAATGTCTTAATCATTATTGGCCAAGAAAGGATATATTGGAAATATTAGAATTCTTTTGTATAATAATTCTAATGAATCTTATGAGATTCAACCTAATGAATGAATTGCTTAAGCAATCTTTTTACAACTCATCCCAATTGAAGAAATGACATCTATAGATACCAAAGAAGAATTAGAAGAATCATCTTATGGAACTCAAGGATTTGGATCAACTGGAAAAGATGAAATAGAAGCGTACTTTCTAGATAAAGAAGAAATCACAAAAGTAGTTGAACAATGAGAATTAATACTTGGACAACAAGATATCTTACATAACCTATTACAAGCATATAAAGATATTTTTATATCAGACCTAAATGAACCAATATTATTCAACATTCAATTAATACTAAAAATGAAAAGCCTATTTATCAAAAGACTTACAGAGCAACTTTACCTGATCAAGAGTTTATTCATGATGAAATTTAATGAATATTAGATGCAGATATTATCCAAAAATCTAATAGTCCCTAGGTCTTACTCATTATAGTAGCAGTAAAGAAAAATGGCAAGAAATAATTTTATATTAATTATAGAAAACTCAATACTCTCATCAAGAAAGATGCCTATCTCTTATCACAAATTGATGAAATGATGGATAATCTTGGAGATGCAAAATAGTTTTTATCTATGGATCTTATATCTGATTATTGGCAAATCAAAATGAAATCATCCAGTATTGAAAAGATAGTCTTTATTTCAAGAGAAGGATTATATGAATTCAAGATTATACCTTTTGGACTTTGCAATGCATCAGCAACTTTTCAATGAGCTATGGATAGTATACTTGAAGATTATAACTAGAAATTCATTATAATCTATATTGATGATATAAATATATACTCAAAAACTTGGAAAGAATATCTGGAATATTTACAAAAAGTATTTCAACAAATTAGAAAAGCAGGATTAAAACTTGAAAAAATGTAACTTTACTCAAGATAACTTATCCTTCCTAGAATATATTATTACTTAGGATGGAATCTCACCTGATCTCTTAATAATTCAATGAATTCAAGAGTTTTCTATTCTAACAAATATCAAGAAGTTTAGATCATTCTTAGGACTAGCTAGATATTACAGAAAATTTGTTAAAGGATTCTTACAGATAGCAGCATTACTATTTAAACTTTTAAAGAATGATATCATTTTCATTTGGATTGTAGATCAAGAAAATATATTTCAGACTTTAAAGAAAAAACTTATCTCTGCTCCAATCTTAATTTATCTTGATTTTATCAAGAAATTCTATCTCTATACTGATGTCTCTGACTCTGGACTTGATGCAATATTATCTCAAAAAGATAATAAAGAAAGAGAATGAGTAGTAGCCTATACAAGTATTTCATTAAAATCAGCAGAAAAGAACTATAGTATCACTGAAAAAGAAGCTCTGGCTGTAGTTTGGGCTGTTAAGCAGTTTTGACATTACCTTCTTGGATCTCTTTTTAAAATCATTACTGATCATAATACACTTTGATAGCTATTTACTAAACAAGTTAATCCTGAATCCTGAATCTCAAGATAAATAATGACTATGATAGAATACAATTTTATTATCACCTATAGAGCTGAAAAGACTAATCAAAACATGGATACATTCTCAAGAATATATTTACAGGAGTAAAATATCAAACTTACTTAATTAATTAATTAACTGGAATAATTTTTACTGGACAACTAATTAAATGACTTATTCAAATCTGATTAATTTAATATAATGGATTTAACAACATATTATGACTTAATAAGATATCTAGAAAATGAAAATTATCCTATAGGATATACTGAAGAACAACAAAAAAGAAAATTCATCAGCGATCAAAATACTTTTTAATTATTAATAGAATACTTTATAAAAAGAATAAAAGAAAAGAACCTATCATATTACTTCAAGTATTAAAAGAAAATGAAATTAAAGCAGTAATAACTAGCATACATTCAGATTTACTTGCTGGATATTTTGGATTTGATGAAACTTATCAATGAATAGCTATTAGATATTGGTGAAATAGAATGGAAATAGATATAAAGAACTTTGTTAGATCTTGTAAAACTTGTCAAAGAATTGGTGGATGAATAATAAAATAATCTTTATATCCTATTAAAGTTGAACAGCCTTTTGATAAAATTGTAATTAACCTTGTTGACTCTTGTAAAGTAATCAAGAAAAGAAATTAATATATTGCTGTAACAATAGATCCACTTACAAAATAATCTGAAGCAAAAGCAATTTCAAATAAAGAAGTCAATACAATTATCAAATTTATTTTTGAAAAAATAATTTGTAGATATGGATATCCTAAAGAATTACAGTTTGATCAAGAAACTGAATTCATAACTCAAGTAATTGAAAAACTTACCATTTGATTTGGAATTAAACACAAATTTTCATTATCTTATCATTCACAGATCAATAGAATAGTAGAATGATTTAACAGAACTTTATATGGAATACTTCAGAAATATTGTATTGTACTAGATGAATAATGAAATATATACATATCATCAGTATTATTTACATACAAGATACTTTAAAATAATATCACCAAGCATAAATTTTTCTTCTTGATCTATAAAAGAGATGCCTAATTACGAATCGATTTAAAATATCTATCATCAATAGCAGAAAATGAAAATGAAGAAAATAAAATATTAAATTGAATATTTTCATTAATCTATTATCTACTAGATGATATCAATACAGTACAAAATCAAATCAAAAGACAGCAACAATAAATAAAAGAAAGATATAATTTAAAATTATCAAGAATCACACAATTTGAAATTGATAATAAAGTTCTAGTGTATAATATGAAATAATATGTTACTTACGGAAATAAATTTCAGTCACAATAGAATATAAAATAGTTCTATATTTACAAAACTCTTGATAATAGAGCTTATAAATTGCAAAATCAACATGATCAGTTATTATGCAAAACTTTTAATAATACTTAACTAAAGTCTTATCATAGTAGAGAAGAATATTTTGAGCCAAGAATAATTATTAAACATATGGAAATACCAATAATAAAAGAAGAAAATGAAAAATATATTTTTAATTTCATGATATTTATTTATTTACCTCTTAATATATACAAATCTTATTTAGTAGTACATGCATATGTATATATTGATCACTTATTAAAAATTTTATTTTATAAATATATGACTTTTACTTTGATATTTTTTTTAAATTTTTATCTCCTTTAATTATTTTAATACTTTTATTATTTAGTTTAATTTCTTATTAGTATTTAACTCTTTAAAGATAAATACTCTTTTTAGTAATTTCAATTTTATTCAGAATATTTTGACTCTTTACCAACAATTAAAAGATAATAAATTTAGTAGAACTTTACAAATTCAAGAAGATCAATTAATACTTAAAGATAGTAATCAGAAAGTAATATATGATCTTGTTACTGAAAGATAACTTAATATTAGTATAATCTTAGAAAGATCTCAAGAATTAGCATTAATAATAGAAGAAATCTCAACTTTAACAAATAATCTATAGGAAAGTATTAGAGTAAGATGATTTGTGGATATAATTAAAGATAACTTCTCAACTAGTTGTGGCTTGCAATAGCTAATCAGAGAATTATGACAGAGTTGTAATAGCCAATCAGAGAATTATGATAGAATTATAGCTAGTTATGGCTCCTATTACTAGATATAATCAATATTAAAATTTCAAGAATAGTAATATCAGTATATATTAATTATCAATTTCAATCTGAGCAAAGTTAGAAGACAAGAGTTCAAATAATATTCAATAATCTATTTAAAAATCATGATAATTAATCTAATAAATTATAATTCATTAGATATTATTACTTTAAATAATTATTAAAAGAAATTTCTAGATAGTATTTCAGAAAACTAATAGAATTACAAAGAGAATTAACATAATCAAAGAAGTTACTTTGATCAGAAGATACTTCTTTCTTGAGAAACAAATTCATCAGCTATTAGAAAAATGTGAACTTGAAAAAGCATATAACTTCTAATAAATTACTTATAATAATCTGATATATATA
>CAJVPS010002789.1:0-11491 GCA_910591765.1 Ambispora leptoticha
TTTTTCTTTAATAAACACATATATTTTATCTTATATCTTATCTTATTTTCTTCTTGCTCTATTAAGAGAGCATTTTGATTAAAAATAAAACTCATATATATTATCTTATTGAGAAGATAATTATATTTTATTATAAGTAAAACATATATAAATTATCTTATTAAGAAGATAATTATATTTTGTCAGAAGTAAATCTTGCATATATTATCTTATTAAAAGGATAATTAATCATATAATCTCTTGAAGCTATAAAAGTAAACAATTGTCATGAACATAATTACTATTACTATTTTAAAATAATTATATATATATAATCTTAAAATAGTAATAATATTATGATTTATAATAAGTTGAATATGAGAATGATAATTATAACTCTCATATTATAATAGTTATAAGTATGGAAAAAGAAAGAAAATATGTGAAAGAGAAAAGTTTTGTGTATATTAAAAGTGTATATAAAGTTACAATAAGTAAATATTAGATAAGAAAAAAGTAGTTCTAGATTCTAATATATAACTTATCTTGTAATAAATATTAATTATATTATATAAAAACTCTTTAAAATAAAGTATATAGTAAAATTTTCTAATTTCTGTGAGATATAATAGGAAGATATATATCTATTATTATTATTCCTATTTGCTACAGTGTAGTCACACTCTAATTCTATGCTAATTTAACTTACAAAGTAAGAATTACAAATTAAAGTTTTAAGAAAAGAGCTATCAGAAAATCTATGAAAGAGAATTATAATGTGACTAACCATCAAGACGTATCTGTGATTACATGAAACCTATAGGATTAATAAATTAATTATTTTCAGCTTGAAGAGTATATATTAGTGAGATTATTTGATCTCCTTGAAGATCAGCAAGACCATCATCAGGATATTGGTTATTTGTGTGATAGAGGCTGAATGCTTGCATAAGCAAAGATTATTTTCCATGTGAAGCTGAAAAATATTAGTATTGGAGTTAGAGGATGTTATTGTTTTGGATCTTTCTGTTCTTTTTTTGGAGATGTGTTTGTGTTTAGCAAAGATGAAGTTTGATTTTTCTACTTGAATTTGATCATTACAGCAAGCTAGCCAAATGTGAGTAAAACCTTGTTTGAAGAATCAAGTTACAAATTTTGCTGACAGTGTAGAAGCTTTTGATTTGGATAGACCAAGTGATTTGATGAAATTTGTGAGCTCTATTGGAACGAAATCTTTGAAGACAAGTATATATCCAGGTTTGTGATCTATGTTGGAGAAGAAATTAGTATTGTTGAGAAAGTAGGATTTTTTTGTGAAGTTTTTGATTTTGAAGTTAAGTGAAAAGGAAGGAAGTGGAGTGTTATTTAATGAGAAGTACTTTGTGAATATATCTATTATTATTATTATTATTATTATTATTATTATTATTATTATTTTAGTATACTATAATATAATTAAGCTCTATATATTATAAGCTAAATTAAAATATAAAGATTATAGCTATTTTAGAAATAAGCTTATTTTATATAAAAAGAGTATCCAGAATATAACTTTAGAATTATGATTCAAATTAATCAGTCATTAACTAAACTTATCCAAGATTATACTATAGTATGATCTTAATATATAGTATAAAGATAAATGTAATTTATTTATTTTATTTAAGATGATAATTTAAATATTAAAAAGAAATATGTCTAGATTCAAGAAATTTCTTTGTGATAGTATCTAAATTCTTAATATTATAATATGAGACTTTGTTATTTTTTTAATATGCTAATCTAGATTATTTGAAAGATTAGTATAAAAGAAAAAATTAAAAAGAAAAGAAAAAAAATTTGAAATGTGAGAGGAAAGAAAAAGAAATAAGAAAATTTAAAATATGTAAGAAGTAGTAAAATATGTAATAATAAAGAGATTGATGTATTAGAAGTAAAAAAAAAAGAAATAATTTACAGATTGATAATTATCTAACTTAAATAAAAATACTAGGATTATATATTTAACTCTTAACTAGAAATTATTCTTAGCTTAATATGTAAGAAAAGATGAATAATAAAAATAAAAAAAATCTTTAGATTAATTTAATATAAAATATTATAATAGAAATAATTAATTAAGATAGAAAGAAAAGTAAAAATAGTAAAAATTAAATTAATAATTATATTGAAAGATAGAGAATATATAGCAGTTACTTAAATCAGAATTAGCTTATAACTTAATCAATAAAAAATAAATAATATTTGAAATAATTAATATAACAAATTAAATTTTCTTCTACAAATTATTATTACATTATATATTATATTATACATGATATTACATCACAAAAATTATCTTATAAAGTCATATTGTATACTTGAGCTATTTTAGTTATAGATAATTTTCTTAGTAAAATTTTTTTTTTCTTTTATTTTACTAATTTAGCTAATATATTACTATATTTATATATTTTATTTATAATTATTTATTTCTTTATTTATTTATTAATAAGCATCTTCTAAAGATACTATTATATATTATCTATTATTAATTTATATTTATTATATTATTAATTCTATGTAATATTAAATTATTATTTAAAGATACTATTTCTGTTCTGTATTTTTAATAATAATCATATAATAATAAATAAAGAATAAGTTTTAAATATAATAATCTTGTCTGTCTTGAACTAGTTTTCTATGTGAATTCTATTTCAAATTACATCTTGAATTTTCTATGTAAATTTTCTTGATATATTATATAATATAACTAGAAAGATTATAACTTTGATAATAGTGAAAAAGATTAATATTATACATATAGATTACCTATTAATTATCATTTTAAGACATATCAAATTCCTAATTATCTTGTTAAAATATCCTCTCAACACTTTTATCCTTATTATTATTCTTTTTAATCAGATTTTTCTTTATAATTTTAGATATTTTGCTTACTTACAGAAAGTATTGAAGTAATATCAGTAAATTAAATTACTTATTTATTATTTTATAAATTAATTCAACTTGATCTGAGTAAAATATATATTACTTATTTTAGATAAAGAATAGTATAATTAGTCAATACTTTTATTTTAATACTCAAAAAGAATAACTTAATCTAATTAAATAATTTTATTAAAGATTCATCTATCAAAACTTTAACTTACAAACATAAATGAGAATATCATTCAACAACAGTAATATTAATAATTATTATTCTGAAATTAAAAATTTAGAAGATATTCCTGCTTCTCCTGTATAACTTAACTTAATTCCAGAACTGAAGAAAAATAGTAATTATTCCAGCTCTGAAAAAAATACTCAAACTGACTCAGAAAATAATAATCAGACTGAAGAAGAAGAAGAAGAAGATAATCAAATAGCTTAATTGAATAATTTAAATAATCTTATTTAAGTTCTTGAAGTACTTGCTGATCATATGGTCAATTAGAATATCTAACTAATAGAAAAGATTATTATTCTAATCAGAAAATATAGAAGAAATGATTAAGATCTAACTGAGTGACTTAAAGATTTTAATATTATCATACAAACTAATAATATTACAGATACTAGAAAAGTATAATTAGTTAGAGAATATCTAGAAAATATTGTTATCTTATAATATAATAAAGAGAAAGAGATGACACTATCTAATTAACTACTTAGAATAATAATTAATATCAGTTACATAGTTTTAGTCATTAATTTGCTATACACTTTCATATCTGAGAAAGAATTGATCAATAGCAAGATACAGTTCTGGCAGAAAAAACTGGCAATAATAATTATATGCTTAAAAAATTAATTGCGCAATATTTTATTAGGTAACATGATTTAATTTTTTGTGTACACTTTCTTTATCATACAGGCTAACCTGATAAAAAATCTAAATACAATAACGATTATCCTGATTAAAATAATGTCATAATACTGCGTAAACTTCCTCTTGCAAAATACTATTCATTAGTAAAAGAGTTGTGGAAGAATGGAATATGAGAAGTCAAAACGTTACATAAAATTACCAGATTTTCTATTAGAACACTATTTAGGTGGGCTGCCCAGCTATCTAAAACAGGAGATTTGAAACAAAAAAGTCAGTCAGATCGTCCAAAATGCCTAAATCCAGAAAAACGATGATTTTTTGATTGAATCGTGAAATCGCGTCCCTATGCAACAAGTCTTAAAATTACCAAAATTATTAACAAAACCTATCCACGTCTTAATATAGCTACTTGAACAGTTTGAAAAAATTTCTGGAAGCTTGGTTACTGAGTTTGTGTTTCTCGCACCATCCCATTTCTTACTGAAATCATCAAGGCATGTCGATTTGCTTGGGTAATGGATCATAAACATGAAAAGTGGGAAAATATAATTTTTTCTAATGAGACTTCTTTTCAAATATTTCGCAACACTACTCTTGTTCGTTACAAGATTGGTGAAAGAAAACTAGTTTGTGGGATCATCAAATACCCTTTCAAAGTCCATGTGTGGGGGGCTTTTTGCGCGTGAGAAATCATCAGATTTTATATGTTTACTGAAAATATGAATGGTGAGTTGTATCATAAAATCCTACATAAAAATTTTTTTAAATAAGCTAACCGAATCCTTGGGAGATCGTGGATGTTTCAACAGGATAATGATCCTAAATATATGGTCAAGCAAATGATCTCTCTTCTCAAAAATCAATACCTATATGTTCTTAATTGGTCATCATATTCACTGGACCTAAATCCTATAGAGAATCTGTGGTCAATTATAAAGTGAAGAGTGGAGAGGAAGGTAAATAAAATGATTAGTGAAAAAAATTGGTTATGCAGGAGGATTTTAAGAAATTTATTAAGAGTGAATGGAAAAAGATTGATCATAACACATGCTTTAATTTAGTGATCAGTATGGAAACTCGATTAAAATTAGTAATTGAAAATGACAGTGGAAAAATTAAATATTAGTAATTTATATTATGAAATATGTAATGATAAGTTACTTATATTTTAAATTTGAAGTAATAAAAATAAAAATTGATGGAGTAAATGAAATTTAATTTACTGTCAGTTTTTTCTGCCAGAATTGTAAGATTGAAATCTTGCAATAGACTGGTACTATAAAAGAATACACAGATAAATTTATCAATCTATTTTATAAAGTAAATTCAGAAAATAAATATCCAGAAGAATATAAGATCCAAACTTACAGAAGAGAATTAAAATCAGAGATTAGAAAATGAATTCAGATCTTAGCTGATAGAACTTTCTTAAATATGATACAATTTACAAAGAATATAGAAAAAGCAGATATAGATATATTAACTTATGGATATTACTAATCTCAAATCCAGAATAATTTAATACTAAATATTATTTTAATAGTACTTCAAGATCTCAACTAGTAAATAAAAAGTATTAAAATTAATAAAGAATCAAATTATAACAGAAATAACTCAGATTATAGATTTAATAATCAAAATCCTAAATCAGTTTCTACCTGCTATAATTGTGATAAGCCAGATTATATCTATTCTAATTATTCTTACCTACTATTATATCAAAATAATCAGAATAACTTTGAAAATAATTATCAGAAAATAAATAAAAATAATCAGTAATAAAATAATATATTATCAAATTAGGCAAATACTAGTAATAATCAAAATTCAAATAATAATCAAAATATATTCTTAGCACAAATACAAGCTCTTACTGATAGTATTTAAATATTAACTGCCAAATCAGATAATATAAATTTGCTACTTGACATATATAAATATTTAACTACTAAAAGAAAATTCAGAAATTCTAGAATTACTTCTTATAAAATCAAACCTGTAGGTTGATCCTGTAAAGAAGCAGTTGATGAAAATGAAAAAACAAATAAAAATGAGAAAGAAAAACAATAAGATACTCCTGAAGTTATTCTTGATCAAGATATGAATAATACTGAACTATCTAAAATTCTTGAAGAAGAACTCATCAAGAAGATAATTTGCAAAAAGAAAAGTAAAATTGCTCTACCTATACTTACTACCATGACTAAACTATATAATATTTTAGAAGATTTGACTTAACAAAAAGCAAATATAATTATTATTTAACTTATTCAAATCTCTCCTTCACAAAGAACTTAATTATCAAAAAGAATGTATCATATTATAGTACTCAAGCCAAAAAGAAAAAGAAGAGTATTGCTTGGACAAAAACTCAAAATCATATCTGCCTGGTATGAAGCAAAAGTTAGAAAGAATATTATTGATTTAATTATTGATATTAATATTTCTAGATATGTTATTACACATAACTTTATTAAAGATATGGAATTAAAAATATAATGTAATTCAAATATCTCTATGTCTAACATAAATAGATTATCTAAATAATCTTTTGAAATTATTGATAATCTGCTTTTGAATATTAATGGAATTGTAATTTCTACTAAAGTAGATATCACTAAAGTCAAAACATACTTAATAATTATTGAAATGAACTTTTTAAATAAAATTAAAGTCAATATTAATATCAGAAAAGAATTATTAACTTTTGAATATAATGATCAGAAAAAAAAGTATCTATTAAATTTATTTATAATGATAGAGAAGAATCAATTTTTGAAGATACAAGTTTTGAAGAAGATAAATCAGAAGAAAATTCTGAAAGTGAATTTGAGAAATAGTACTTGAAAAAGAAGACTTTTCTTATATAGTAATATAATGATTGGAATATTATAACCTCTAGATAACAAGAATTTCAAGATGATGATAATATTGAAATTATTATCAAAGAAGCCTGAATTTTTATTGAAACTTCAAATCAAAGTTTAAGAAATATTGATTTTAAAAAAATATCATTTCAAATTATCTGGAGTATTAAAAGGAATCATGAAATATAAGTCTATCAAGAAGAAATTAAAATTAGATAGAAAAAATATATCTAAAAAAATTTCAAATAACTTGATAAGAAGTTTACTCAATAATATAATTAGAATAACTGATAGTTATTTGACTGGTAAGAACTGAATAGCTAATACTGATATTATAAAAATCTTTTTATGCCTGATCATTAATATCACTAATATTATAATAATTTTGTTAACTGGATAACTATCAAGATTCATAAATCTTTTTGTACTAAACTTAAAATCAATAAAAATTAAACTGATGAAGTTAAACAAGAACTTTTCATTAATAAAAGAGTAAAATAAAGTTTTGATTTATATTAATCTACTACATAATAAATTTATCTCAGCTCTCAGATTGAAAGATACTATGAATATGAAAAATATGTAGATAAATATTATACTAGAATATATTTCAAAATAAATAGAGAAAAGATAACTGCTTATGATAACTGTATCAAAGAAAAATAATTAAATCTTTCCAATATGGTGAACATAATGAGTCTAGAAAAATATTTATCACTAGAAGTTATGAGAAAAGATATTTCTGTACTTATGAATATCAATGTGTCTATTGGTTTAATCATGAAGAATAGAGAAAGAATATCAAAATAATTAATAAGCTTAAAAAATAAGAAATACTATTAGAAGTCTATGATGAATGTGATGAAATTGACAAAGTAATTCTATTTTATTTTATATATAAAGATAATTATATTCAAGAAATTATCTATGAGAGTTCTATAGAAGTCTCTACTACTAAAATATTTTAATATATTTATTAACAACCCAGTTCTAATCAAAGATAACAACTTGCTCACTTGAATTATATTAATATAAAACTCTATCAAGAATACTTAATTCCTTGTGATAAAAATAAATATGATAATTATATATAATTTGAACTCTTAATGAAAGTAGATAAAGAAAAATATCCTATAACTTTAGAATTAATTCTGAAAAAAGTAATTACTAATGAATTAATTGAAGAAATTAGCTTTATCCTGATTTTAACTCAATCTCCTTAACTTGAATTGAATGAGATATAAGAAAGATTTAATATTATTTATCAGACTCTTAATAAACTTTTTTAATAATTTAATAATTATTTAAAGGATATTTCTGTGAAATAAAATGATAAATATTATGCAATCAAAGTTTATAATAATCAAGATAAAGAAAAATTACCAGAAAAAGTATATTCTACTAATGTTAAATATAATATTTATTATATTAGAAAAGAAGTAATTAGAATTTCATCATATTAAGTCATATTAGTAGATATTTATATTGTTATAAAAATTCTTATAAGAGTTATATGTCAAGTAATATTTTATTTATCTCTTACCAAACAAGAAATTAATATTAAAGATGAAACTATTAACTCTAGATATACTGGAAATATCAATGTTATCATTTAAAATAACTCAAAAGAAGATTATATTATTGAGTCAGATCAGAAAATTATTTAACTCATATTTTTATAACTTGCTTTTGTTAACTAACTTAAATCAGTTTTTATCAAAGAAGAACTAGAATAATCTAGTTTAGAAATTGCTAGATTTGGATTTACTAACCATTAAGAAGCTTATACCTATTTTCTGAAATAAGAACAAAAAGAAAAAATTATTGAAAAACAAAAACTAACTACTGAACAAAAATAACTCCTTACTTAATTACTAGAAGATAATATTAATATTTTTATAATTAAATTATATGAACTTGGCTAAAGTAATCTAATTCAACATGAAATATATACTAAAAATAAATTATCTATTAAATAATATTCTTATAAAATCATCCTTCCAGACCAAATATTCATATTAGAAAAAATTCAAAAAATGCTAAAAGCAAATATTATTCAACTATCAATTAGTTCTTGAACTTTACCTATTATTATAATTTTCAAAAAGAATAGAAAGAAAAGATTTTGTATTAATTACAGAAAATTAAATGCAATTATCTAAAAAAATACATATCTATTATTAAGAATTGATAAAATGATGAATTTACTTAAAAATATTTATTAATTTTTATTTATAAACTTAATCTCTGGATATTAACAAATTAAAATAAAAGAAGAAAACAAATCTAAAATCACTTTTATCCCTAGAGAAGAACTATTTGAATTATATAATATACCAGTAACTTTTCAACATATTATAGATACAATATTAAAAGAATATAATTAGAATTTTATTAATATATATATTAATGATCTAAATATATTCTTTAAAGATTTTGAAGAACACTTGGATTACCTTAATAAAGTATTTTGCAAAATTCAAAATGTTAATTTGAAACTCAATCCAGAAAAATATAACTTTTGCAAAAAAAATTATTATTTCTTGGATATGTAATAACAGAAGAAGAAATTACCTCTAATTCATCAACTATTCAAAAGATAAAAGACTTTTCTCAATCAAGAACTATCAAAAAACTCTAATTATTTCTTGGATTAGC
The DNA here is from genome assembly GCA_910591765.1 of Ambispora leptoticha. Classification (NCBI taxonomy): domain Eukaryota; kingdom Fungi; phylum Glomeromycota; class Glomeromycetes; order Archaeosporales; family Ambisporaceae; genus Ambispora; species Ambispora leptoticha. The sequence continues at coordinate 9,319 of CAJVPS010002789.1, forward strand.
TGGATATTACAATAATTCATAAAAGAATTCTCTCAAGTTATTATTTTTTTATTTAAATTACTTTATAATAAAGAATTATTCATTTAGACTGTAAAACAAGAAGAAGCTTTTCAATAAATAAAATAATATCTTACAACTATACTTATTTTGATTTATCCTAACTTTACAAAGAAATTCTATTTTTATACTGATATCTCAGACTCAGAACTTGAAACTGTCTTATCTCAGAAAGATAAAGATAAAAGAAAATAAATAATTATTTATGCAAGTATTACTTTGAAACTAAATGAACAAAAATATAAAGTAATTGAAAAAAAAGTATTAGCAATAGTATAAGCTATTAGATAATTTTGTTATTATCTACTTGAAATAGTTTTTGAAATAATTATTGATCATAATATCTTAAGATGATTATTTTAAAAATTAATCAAGTTATTCTGCTAGAGTAAACTGATGAATCTTATTTCTTATAAAATATATCTTTATTATTACTTATTAATCTGAAAGAAAGAATCAAAATATTAATATCTTATTCTGAATATATTTGAAAGATTATTAAATAACTTTTTCTTTATCATTATAATATAGATTTAACAACTTACTATAATTTATAATAATATTTAAATAATAAAACTTATCCTATAGGATCAATTCTTGAATAATAATGCAAAACTTATAATCAAGTAAAATACTTTTTATAAATTGATAATATATTATATAAAATTAATAGAAAAAAAGAACCAACTATATCTCTTAGAGTTATTAAAGAAAATGAAATGAAAGCTATTCTTATTAATTTATATTCAAGCTCTTTATCTGAATATTTTGAATATAAAGAAATCTATTAGCAAATTACAAGTAAATATTGATAGAATGATATGAAAATTAATATAAAGAATTATATAAAGACTTGTAAAATCTGTTAGTGAATTGATAGAAAAATTATCAAATAATTTTTATATTCTATCAAAATTTGATAATCTTTTAATAGAATAGTTATTAATTTAATTAGATTTAGTAAAATCACAACAACTGAAAATTGATATATCATTACAATAATAAATTATCTTACAAAATAACCTGAAGAAAAGCAATTTCAAACAAGAAAGCTATTATAATTACAAAATTTATTTTTGAAAAAATTATTTATACATATGAATGTTTTAAAGAAATTTAATCAGATAATGGATTGGAATTTGTTAATGAAATAGTCAAAGAATTATCAACAAAATTTGAAATCAAACATAAATTTTCTTTATCTTATCATTTACAAACTAATGGAATAATAAAATACTTTAATAGAATACTATATATAATTTTACAAAAATTAATAATAGTATATGAATAAGAATAAGATATTTTCATTTTTGCTGCTCTTTTTGTCTATCAGACTAATCAAAATTTAATAACAAAGCATGAATTATTTTTCTTAACTTATGGATAAAATACTAAATTACTAATTGAATTAAAAATTCCTGTTCATTTGAAAGAAGATTTTACAGAAGAAGAAAAACTATTATAATAAATATATCATATAATAGATCAGTTATCTTAATAAATTTAGAAGCAAAACAAAATATAAAAGAATAATAACTGTGATATTCTTAAATATTTAATAATAAAATTTAAAATAAAATAGTATTTGAAATTGAAAATAAAGTATTAATATTTGATATAAAATAATATTTAGTAATTGGAGATAAATTTTAGCCTACTTAAAATAAAGAATAGTATTATATTTATGATTATACTGGATATAATTCTTACAAAATTTGTGATCAGAAAGGAAAAATTCACAAATATTTTATTAATAGAAGATAACTCAAATATTATTATAATTAATAAGATTACTTTGAACTATAAATTATTATTGAGTAACTTACATGGATTACCTCTTTTATTTTTATCACTCTTATATTCAAAATTATCTTTTATCTTATTTTTATCTATTTTTATAATTATTTTTATCCTAATATTTTTAATATCTTATTCCTTATAGTAGATTTTTAGTTCAAATTTTATATAAATATTCTCTCTATATCAAAAAATTTTTTGAAGTGATTTGTATTAATTTTTATTATTAGTTATATATTGATATATATTAGAGTTATTAATACAGATCAAAACAGATATTTGATATATATCAATATATATTAGAGTCATTAATGTATAT
>CAJVPS010002790.1:0-11485 GCA_910591765.1 Ambispora leptoticha
GTGATTATCAAAAGTAGTTTTTTTTTCTTATATTGCATTGTAGCTATGTACTAAAGACTATAAGAAAATTCAAATTGGTTATCTATGTACAGTCATGCCACACTATTAGACCAGACTTAGAGAGGTTAGACCGGACCATGTGTGCATATAGGGAGGGTATGTGTATATGAAGGGTATGAATTTAGAAAATGCGCACTGGGGGGGGGGGGGGGGTGCGACTGTATAAATGTATCAAATATTCCACAAAATTTGCCACACAATCGAAAAACGTTATTTTCCTGGTCAATGTCAAGGTTAAATGATAGCAACTATTAATATTTTGACTTGATATCGCTAAGTAACTTTAATAGTATAATATTTAATATTGATTTCACGGATACCCAACTCTTGATTTCAAACTCCTCCTTTGCGTATTCATAGTCATATACCTCTATAATATTCTTGTTTCTAAAAGGAAGTCCATTGTTTAATTCATTTTTTAGTCTGGATTCGGGGAAAAAATATTAAATCTAATATTTCATTATCATCACTTGCTCTTCCTCTCTTTATTATCGTCCTCTTATTCAACAATTTTCGCCTATTTCCAATTATTTTTTTCTTTTGCTCTCTTGCACCTTTTCGTAATAGTCAACTGAATAAGAATTCACGATTAATATATAATAATCGACTGCACTTTATATGAATTTGACTTGTTTCTATTATTTTATTAGATAACGTTGAAAATTATCTACATGTATTTGTGTTGCTTTAACTTATTAAATCTTGAAATAATTTGATTAGTTCCGATTATTTTTCTATTTACCACGTATTAACACGTGGTTTATTTTCAAATGAAATGTTTTCCGAGGCATAAGATTTATGATCGGCGTAACACACTGCAAAAAATAAGAAAACCTCAAAGGTCTTGATTTTTAGCACCTTAAAATAGAATAATTATTTGTTGAATGTATTATTGATGATGTTAACGCTCGTCTAAGTATTCAGCGGCTAAAAGCAAGGTTGATACGTGAGCTCTATATTTAAAAAATCCAAATAATTAATAAATTTATATAAATGCATATATATATGTGTGTGTGTGTAAACGAAACTCACGAAAAACAGTTTTCTAAGAATTTTTCATCAAACGCTTGTGTCGTCTCCATTTCTATCGATCCATCAACAAAAACAGAAGATGTCGACATTTTCTCGGTAAATAATGGAGTATTAACTATATCATGGTTATAGTTGTTATAATTCTCATAATTTACCTCTGGCAATAAGGAAATTGGTTGTTCCCCAAACTTTAGCAATGTGCGCGAACTCTTACGGGATTTTCTCACACGTGTGCGAGCATTTGGGGAAGATTTTTTTTGTTTTAGTTTCGTATTTATTGTAGTGTCGGTATTAGAATGTTTTGTCTTTTTGTTGCTAAAGGTCGAAGAGTATGAGGTAGAGTTTTCGTCATCTGGAACTTTGTCAAGCGTCATGTTCACGTTTTGACAAGGTTCATTTTGCCTTTCTTTGATCATGAAAGAGGCTGGTAATGAAAACTCAACTTCTTCCGAAAAGAATTTTTCAAAGTTAAGTAATGGGAAATGAAATGGATGATGCTTTCTTTTTCGATCATTTTGATTTATAGGTGGCGGGGAAGTATTGTCATTGCATCTTGAATTTGGTGGTAAAGAATGATTGTCCATGTTCTTTTGTATTGCTTTCTGCTCCTATTGGAGTATATTTTATATTCGTTTTTGTATTTTGATTTGGAAGAAAAGAAGAGCAGAAATAACCCGAGCAATTGTTAAAAATATTTATGCACCAGTATATACAAAAATTATGTTGCACACAATATCACCCGCGTAGATACACAATCACAGATCCTCAGCGTAACCCTTTTTGAACCCGGCCGACTAAATTACTGGCAGTGATTCCATGTAAAAAGAGAAAATGAAGTCGTCCAAAAGCATTTCTTTTTCCTACAATGTGATTTTGGTAATACCTAATTGAATTGAAATTTTCATCAGATTGATTTATGCATAAAGATAAGAAAATCAAATTAATTACTTCTATATTTATTCTTAAATTATCTAACGTTAATTATTTAACCCAAAAAAAATTAGTTCAAGTTCACCAAGGTGGTAATAACAACATCATGACAACTAATACGGCAAATAATCGTTAGGAAAACCTAAAGAATCAATGAAAGAATAGGATGACTATTCTTTAATGAATTTTGTATTCACGAGATCATTGGCCAACTAGATAAAGTGGTGATAAAACACAAGGTACAAGTTATTTGATATTTCCAAGAAAGCTTTCTTCCATAAAATATAACGAGCATCTTAAATAATATTGCACGTACCGAATAAACAAAAACATCTCCCAATGAGAATATCTGATATCGAAGAAACCTACATGCTTTCCTGACTCGAGAAAACTAATGATTATTGTCCTATAAATATTAATTTACGATTTGATACAAAGAATAGATCTATATATTCTCGTGTCATTTTTGAATTTGATCGTTGTAATATGCCGACCACCTTTGCAAAATTCTGAAACCTATCGTATTCTCTTTGCATTGTAGAATCGAACACACTTTTTTACTAAATATTTAAATACATTAATTTTCTTACCCGAGAGATATAGATATACATGTATATGTTCCTGATATTATCCGCACATACTAAAGAGAATCATGAACTTTTGATTTCGACACGATCCAACGCGATTTTTATTGTTTATTCCATTCTCTCGTACACGCACAAAAGTTATACCGTTCACTCAGCTTGAACCACTATGCATCTTGTTGCTCCTTGCTTTCCTATTATCGGCCCTCAAAATACCCACACATCATCTCCATCCTCAATAAGAACTTATAATAGATAGATCGCCGTAATATTCAAGTATTAAAACAATAACTATCGTTATTTATTGCTTCAAAAAAATTACTGTTATCATTACTATTATCATTATCATTATCGTTATTATTATTATTATTATTATTATCTATATATGCTTCTAAATAAAAAAAGTGAAGTTGATGATGATCCCGTGACCGTATATTACGAATGCGTGTATGTATGTGTTTAAAAATGAGTATTATAAAAAATAGTATACATGAAAATATGATGAATATATGTATAAGAGAATTAATGAAATAAAAAATAATTATCTCTAGTACAGCACCTCTATTCCCATTAAATTATATATCGATAATCCGATTAGAGTAAAGCAATCTGATTATTTCAATAAGATGAAAATCACCGAACGAGAAAATACTCACGTTCCAAATCTCACATGACGATGATAGATCATAAAAAAAAAGTTTAGTTCAAGTAATCGCATTAAACCTCTTTTTCAATAATTATGAGCGATCACATGAACAAAACCCTCGACTAACAACGTCATAACCTTTAACTTGTGTCCGCCGCCAAGTTAACTTTCCGATAATTGTCTATTATTGTTATTTTCCATAATAGCAAAATATTCTTTTTTATTACTTTGCCTTAATGCTGTTCAGATTATTAGTTTTTGGGAAATTGTTACCTCCATTTATACCATTACCACGGAATTGTGATTTGGATGATAGCGTAGAAGTAGCAAGATTATTCTTATTAATTGTTATTAATGCAGACATGGTCGTCGCCTTCTTTAGTTGTGATGTTGTCGTAGCCGATCTATTGGCAACCACATCTTTCATTTTATTGAACAATGCTAATCCTTGGGCTTTGGTCTGACCAGCAACCTGTATCATCCGCGTCTGCGCCAAACCCGGAATCAACGGAGGAGAATCGCGCGAACCATCGCCATAAAAGGATTTGTTGGAGCCGGAAGAAGCTGCGCTTGAGCTTGGTGATGGAGAGGAGTGCCAAAAAGATGGTGACGAAGTTGTTGATGAAACGGAGGAGAAGGAGGACGACTGCTGCTGTTGCTGCTGCTGCCGCTGCTGCTGCTGCTGCGCCGACTTGAATGGTAATGGCCGTCTAAAAATTGAGGTGGAGTTGATGATGGTGTTGGTTATCAGGCTGTTTCGTTGTGGATGAGGCTGATGATGATTGCCAGTAGTATTATGTGCAGTACCGTTATTATAATAATTATCATAATTATTATTGCGACTCCGAACACTTGAACTCGTAAGATCTGACGATGATGATGTCGAAGACGATAGAGACAACGAATCAGATCGTTTTTTCGTATATCCATTAGAGAATATCAGACCGTTAGATTGTAGCCACATTCGGCCACTACTTCCGCGGCGTGGTTCTTCTTCCTCAAGCACGCCATCCGGTCCGTATTCTACATCCGATGACGAGTAATCGATTCCATTACCATTTAATTTTGCGAGTAGACGTGACTCACGTAATTGATATGCTTTCTGTAGAACTATTCCTGGATCTTGTATAGGATAATGCTGAAATCGATCATATGATTTTTTAAATTAGCATCTTTTTGAATGTTTCAACGACAGTAAGCACAGAGAAAGTAACCGATAGTTAGGACGAATCATTTGTTAATATTTAAATGTTTTATCCAAATATACACAAACACACGCATTCAGCATATTGGAAAAAGTTGAAAATATCATTTCTTCGCCTCCTTTAAAATTAAATCATTCGTTTTTATACTCATTGTCAAAAACTTACCTGCAAAAGTTTAATATTGTCCTCGAAGGCACCTTTTAAAAGTTCATCTTTAACACATCTAATGATAATCACAAATATCAATTTTTTAAGTTAGCTTTACCTAACAACTATTCGCTAATATAGAAATTATTAATATATTATGTGATAGCTTTAACATTTCAATCATAGGATTAAAAAACAATTAATCGTATAAAAGCAAGCAAGCAAGCATAATATAGGAAAGTAGACACACAAACCCTTACATTATCATCGCACAACAAAAATCAATCAAAAATTCAAATCGATTTGATGACGACCCTTCGTCTGCATCATGATCCGCGAACACCGAATCCCAAACACGAATCACATCAGGGAGAGCGAATTCTTGAGCACACATCACAGTCAACCAACGGAACGAGTAATAAGGTGGATGCAATGATTTTTGTTCCAAATCTTCCCATAGGTCAAAAGCAAATGCGCGTAATCGTCGATTCATTTTTGTCATTGTCGCTCCAATACCTGTTGTGTCATCGTGGTCGAGACTTCGTACAAAGTGGTCGCGAATGTCAGCCATTAGTGATGTGAATACGAAGAAAGAATCGGCTTCGGCATGAGCTAATCATTGAATTGTCAAAGAATCAGAATAATGGTTATTTACGATTGTACGCTTCAAGAAAAAATCAAAACTACTAATCATTACCTCTTCCTTCCTCGTCGCCATCATTAGCCATTGTGTAATAAATAGGGCCCAGAATCTCGTTCATTCCCTGTACATAACCAATACCAGGATTCAACTTTGCATATATAAAGAGAATACGTTCTATCGCTTCCCAATGTAAATCGATCTGATTTTCATCATCTTGAGCGCCATTATCTGCATTAGCAGCTCCAGACTTTTGACCTAGCGTAGGTGAAACAGGACGATTTTCACGTCGAAAGAAATCCTTATTCAGATGTTGCACACGCCTGAATATTGAGCGTCGTGACCGAATAGGCGTGATTGGATTAGCGTATGAAGCAGAATCGAGATCTATCGGTTGTTTCATGCTGCTTGTAGATGTTCGCCTTGATGTTGGTGCTGTGGTAGACGTGTTAGTCACCGGTGATAAAGGTGACAATGGAGGAGGTAATGATTCTATGGATGCTTCCAGCGATACGAATCCATCAATATCTTGATTACTAATATTATTGTCATCATTCCAGCCATTCTCTAATTGTTCAAGTATCGAAGAGAATGCACCATCGTTTTTTTTAATCAGTTCCAAATGAGAGAGACGCGGACTCAACGGACTCAATGGACTTTGTGGCACGGGTTGTTGAAAAAATGCAAAATCTGGTAATGTTCGACAAACATCTTTATCGATCTGTTCAAGAATTATGTTGTCGGCGAAATATTCCGCCCATTTGGAATTTGGTGCGGGATTTAGTGGCTGTAATTATCATGGTTATTACAATTCAAGAATTTTTAGATGGGTTATTAAAAATATTGATCGATTGATTTCCTCTCAACTCAAAATGAGAATTAAGCATTTACGTGATCACTATTCTGTCCCCCTGATAATTCTTCTTCGCTGGGTTCTGCCAGCAAATCCCTGACGAAGCTCTTTTTATGGAGTAATGTCACAAACGAGTTATTAAACGGTTGAGAATAATGCTTACATACACATAATACACTTACATAATATGTCGATCTATTTTCCGATAAAGTTTTCTGCCATTTTCTTTTATCGGTAGGTAGATATCCTAGTAATACCTGTAATAGATATTATTAATATTTAAGATTTCTTTAAAGGGATAAGATCCACGAAATACAAGCCACCCTATTTTTGTTTAGCCGTTTCTCCAAACTGAAATACAAAAATTTACCTTCCAACTCTTTTGTCTTATGCCTGGTTTATCAGGAATGCCTGCAGAATTTCAAAAAAAAACCCCCCATATACAAAAGGAAACAATTGTACACGAAACTTGCTTTTTTACGCCATAAACCAAAATAAACAAACCAACTTTTACCACGAAAAAGCAACTCACCTCTAAAACATAAGTGTCGAAATTTGTACAAGTCTATTATTGGGTCATTAATCAAGTCTTTTGAACTTAGAATGTCCTCAAACTGAGCGAGTCTTTAAAGGTAGGATAAACGAAATTGTTTCAATAAGGTATGTGGCAGCTAATACTCAAGAATAGCGCTGTCCTGAATCTCTTCTTTCCCTTACTCTCTCACCTTTCTTTATAATCCATTTATTGTTCTTATATACAAATGGTTTCTTTACAAAATTTCTACTTTTTTTTATCTTTTATATAAGAATTTAAATAAGAATCTTATGGTAGTTGAAAGATAAAGAGTTATCTTTTTTCCTGTCGAGAGCATAAAAAAAGCTGTAACCGAAAATTGCTATGACTATCGTTATTCTTTTTTATTTACTTTTTTTTATAATTAGTGATACACGAGTCTGTCACCAAGTGACAAGTGGTCGAATTTAAAAAACTGGTAAGTTACCCAAACCATTTTTCAAGTGTATGCAGTCTTTTGCACAACGACCCTTAATACGGGAGACGATGTTTGCGCGTTGTGTGACCATTACAGGGATAATATAACAAAACGAAAATATTTAGAATGGAAATTCGATCGTCGGTTTTTTTTAAAAAGTTAACGTTAATGAAGACATTATTAGAATTAGAAACTGAAAATGCGTAATTGTTGGGAAAATTTAGCATTAAAACCCGAATTTTCCAAAGTTGATTTGCTGAATCAAACAATTCGTCCAAAGCTAGAACGTTGCATAAAGCATACATTTGTATAGTAAATATTCGGACCGAAATTATTCTATTCTTAAAAAGGCTCCTTTGTTCAGACCTAAAGCAGGAAAGAGGAATGTTACGGGGTTGACGTAAGTCTATCTATTTCACGCGTTAATCGATAATTATGGTCACCGGTAATTACAAGTGTTTTTTTAGTTAGTTGGTTTGCTAAAACATACGACTAGAAACGGCCTGAAAGTTATAATATCAGAATCACAAGTTGTTCATTCATGCATGCACGAATAATCAATAGGTTCGAAATGCGATATTGTTGCGATTATGCAAAGCATTCATACAATGTTTCGTATACATAGTGGTAGAAGATTTAATCTTTCTTTCGACTCTTCAGCTTTATTTGATCACATCAACAAATGATTATTTTAAAAAAAAAGGCATCTGACTTTTCTTTTTTCCTAGCCAATCACACCTCGGGAATAATGTAAGCTGGCACTCATCAAGCCCCTTATAATAGAAATGGTGTAAGCATTCCCGAGGAAGTTTATAACTATTGACGTTATCATTATGTCGAAATGCTTTACAAGATCAGGTTTCTAACGGTTCTCCTCTACTTCTAGCTCGTTTTTTTTTTGTTATTTCGACAACTTAAATCTCGATGATGGATTTTTCATTAACGTTAACTCTTGAAAAACAAGTATAATTGGGGATACTTATTCGGGATATTACGCCACAATCCCAAAATTAATTAAGCTCATACACAGCACGTTACGTCATTCGTTCTTATTGTTTCCGGCGATTGTATTTTTCGTCATCTTTCCGGAGATCTTATGAATGTAACAAATTTAAGGTTTGAAAAGACAAGACAACTGTATCCTATGATTGTACTCAATGAATTTAATTAAAACAGTAGAATAAAATCATCGATAATGAGGCCAGTGCATGACACGAGTTCAGATGCAATCGATCTTTTTTCAAATAAAGATAATAGTTGGTGGTTTTTACTGTTGTTTGTTTCTTGCGATAGGTCATGCTCATTTATGCTAGGAAAGAAACAAAGAACAAGAATAAATAAATGGCATACCAAGGATAGGAAAATTAATGTGCATCTATGAAGAAATATCATAAATGACACAATTTCTTTTTTTCCAAGCAAATACCGTAAATAATATCCCGTTTCATGTTTTCAAAAAAGTTTTTTAATTAGATTCACATAAAAAACAACCAACGAAATTTTAAACGTCTATTCTTTTCGGCATTTTGTTATAGGGACGTGTAGAATCTATGATGATGGTCATCATAGACTTTTCCTGCACGGTCGCACTTATCCAGGATACAGATACCTACACTTTTTGGTGTTTTATAGCAGAGATGCGACTGTACATGTCTATTGCGCATGTGTGCAATATATTGAATTTTATTTCTATCGGTTCGGTTTGAGACGATTATATTCTCAAAAATTGATAGCGTCACTTCGTTGAAATTCTTAAATGTAAAATTGTCGGAAACTGTCAAAATGATGTCAGACTAACAAATTAAACTTACTTTCCCAGATTTTCTAGATCAAAATGAATATCATAAAAATCGGTGCGAAAATTGAGATGACGTAAAGATTAAGTAACCGATCTTTAATCTATATAAAACCCAGGATTTCATGTTTGGAAGCAATTTGCGAGCAAAATAATTTAACAAAAATCAGTTAATAAAAAAATGGCAATTTCTCAAGACGACACACGTATTATCTACAAAAGCTTAGATCAACGTGGAGAATTCTTTGTATTTGGAAATCCTGAGACAGCAAGTTTCAAGTTTCAACGATTGTTACTAGCTTATCTTTTTTGGCCATTTGAAAATAAATAACAAAAGATAATTTAAAATTCTAGGTATTGAAATGGCGAAAAGATAAATCTATCCCCCTCGTTGATTGTGTCCAAAGTTTCGAAGTATACGAGACGGTCAACGGTGGCAACGAAGGACTGGCTGTACGACCATCTCACCAACAACTCGAAACATGTTTTGGAACAAGCAAACCTGAAGAAGTAGTCGCACAAATTTGCGAAAAAGGAATTATCCATAATTCACGTAAAGGTCATGATAGACCAGCAGGCAGGACTCATCGAAGTATGTATCTTTATTATTGATTTAATGTTTATGTATTTTTTTTTTTTCCAAAAAAAAACTTGACATATTTGATTAAATTTTTAGCCATGATAAACGAGACACGTGGTAAAGGTGTCTCGACGAGTGAAAATACTCGAGGAATTCATAATTAGTTTGTCGGATAATTGATTTATTGAAAGGCTATAAAAGATGATGTTTTTTTTTGCTATGCTGGACCTGAACATTTTATTAGCATTTTCAAATTTGGGATCAATTCTTGTTTAATAATAAAGTTCTTTATGAACTTTGATTATTTATTCGGAAGACATTCATCGCTTGTTTTTTCTGTTTCAATTAAGAGTACGTAACCAGAAACGAGCAATTTTGTTATACAAACCTGCGTTCACAAGTACTTTTGATGTAGCACCCCGCTTCCATTTTCTTCCAAGGAAAATTTAGTTGTAACCGAGGAGCTATGTAAATGTGCAAGGCACATTAGTGCAGGTAACGAATTGTTTTATCGGTTCTTTTTTGCGATGTCGATCTTTTCCTGATCCTTTCAATATCATGGGGCGTCGGGCGTTATGTACGACTTAAAAAACTAAGATTTAAGATAAATTATGAACGAACATACGAAGTATTTATTGATCTTTGAATGTCTGCCATCATAATTGATAATGGATTTCATCAGAATATAAAGTGTGTGTGTATGTTACAATGTACAATGTAAATATCGAAATCTAATAATAACTCATTTATCCATTCATGTTTTAAAAGAAATAACACCAAAAAAAATATGAACAAGAAAATGTAGTTAAAAAGCACAAAAAAGAAAAGTCTAACCCCATGCATTGATAATTATTACTCTTGCAAACCATTAGCCAAAAACCAAAGAATTATATAAGCTTTTTGAATCAAAAATATCCAATTAATTAAAGAGATGTATGCGTATTAAGGATCAATCTATTATTCAAGGCCTTTTTTGACATAATAATAAAACTCAGGGAATGGTTTCTCCATCGGACCTTCTAGTTGTTTCAATTGACTATCACGAAGGTTTGTACAAGCGATTAAGTATAATTCTTCAACCTGCGACAGGATCTCTATTCCAACAGTCCATGGGAATTTGGCGAAATCGCATTGTGTGTATCCAACACGTTTTAATGAGTTGACACGAGGTTTTAGTGCATAATGCATTTCTGCAAATTCCTCACCACCCGCATTCTCAATAACAAAATCTCGTAAGAATCTTCCTTGGACTTTGATGCATTCGACCACCAATTTCGCGAGTTCAGTTGTATCAGCTGGTGTACCTCCACTGTTGAATACAATCGCGAGTCGTTCAAGACTTTGTTGATGCATTGCGACCGATTTCAAAATTTTATCTGCCATGTAGTCTTGATGAACGATTGTCCCGTCATACCATTTAGCATTGATCAAATCACAATCAAGATTGAACCATTTGATATGTTTACTGCGTTCGACAAACATCTTAAATAATATTGCACTGACCACCGTCGCTTCGTATTTCCTCTCATTCTCTCGTCGGTTCTCATTTTCAGTATCGGTCTCCGTCTCCGTCTCGGTCTCGCCCTCTCCTTCAACAGCGGCGGTTTCACAACCTTCTGTTCCCGAAACAGCTTTCTTTTCCTTTTTGGAGTGTTTTGGCAATTGCTCATACCAACTATTCACTGATTCGATGATGTTCTTTTCCTCGAGAACGTTAATGTAGTTGGCGTATTTCGTAACTGGTTCGGGTCGAATCTCAATGTCCGGATTACGACTTGTGAGAAATGCTTTGTCGTGATCAGAGAGACAAGAGACAAATGTATTCACTAGCTTGACTCGATTCTCTGGTTGTTGACATAAGAGGAATGGATTTCTCCACAAGATCGGCAATACATTAAGACACCAGGTCCAATTGACAAACAATAGATTGTGTAGGACTTCTTGTTCATCTAAAAGTCGGGAAGGATTGAAAAATAAGTGTTTAGTTTCAAATATGACCTAAAGACATGTATTTTCCTGTT
>CAJVPS010002791.1:0-11483 GCA_910591765.1 Ambispora leptoticha
CAAATCTTTGCTTCAAAATTAATATTAATTCTCTTATATTTAATCAAATTAACATTTTAGATTAATCAAATATTTAGTTTTAAAGTTTTAGTATATATATTTCAAATAAAGATTCACTATTTTTCAAATATGCAGAAAAATTTATATCAATATATTAAAAATGCTTGTTTTGTTTATGATAAAGATATAGATGTCACAATAAATACTAGTTAGTATATTATAAACGAAGCAAATCACTATTTAAAATTCTTTTTTTTAATTAATTACTATTTCAATATTAGATAAAAATAAAAAGAATTCAAAAGAAAAATCACAAATTCAAGATTGCAGTAAATGCATGCGTTGTCAAAGAAAATGATCGTTGCAATGAATGTTTTGATTATTACCAATTTTACGAAACTAAATTATCTAGCAAGAACAAAGATATCGACAGTCTGATAAAAGAATGCATGAATCTCAAATCATTTTCTTTTGAAAAATTTACCATGTTGAATGTCTTGTAAAGGACATTTATGAAGCATCACTACAATGTTACAAGTAGGATCATAAAGATGTGTTGAAATTGCGTGATTCAAACCAAATTATAAAAGAGGTAGAAATTGTACAATTTTAATATATAGACAAGACGTTTTTTTAATGTAATTAAACTATTCAAACATTAGGCCCTAAAGTACAGTGATGATTACTTTGGAATAAGTTATTGTGGAATAACTAAAAACCCAACTACTCGATAGTAGTGGGTTATCCAGACTATCTTCGCAAATATATAAGTTTCCAACTTGACTCGGGAGAAAAATTAGAGTACTTATTGTGCATTATCTATGCTCTAAAAATAATCTACGAAAATGAACTTGTGAATAATGCCTTTCACTCTGGGAATATATTATTTCATATGGATTTTTAACTGGTGAAAGATCATTCGATAAGCGGCGTCATGATAAAGATCTCGTATGCGACATCTATAAAGGAGTACAACCTGCAATACCAAAAATTTTCCCAGATGGTGCAAATTTTACCATTGAAAAATGTTGGGAGCCTAGAAAACAGACAACTATTGAGAAACTTGAAGAAAAACTAAAAAAATCACATTCCTATGAAAATTAAGGAGTTTCTGAAAATGAAATTACAAAAAAGCGTTCCTACGAATACGAACCAAAAAATCCACTCAAATACTGTTTATACCAGTCGAATGTTTACTTCAGATAGTTATGCAGATTTATTTTATATTCAACCAAAATGATATTTCCAAAGAGACCACCAGCGCAGGGACGATGATTTTCTTCGGTGCTGTAAGATAAATTCTGTATGTGATGAAATATAATTCTGTGATCCGCTTTGATCTTATACCGTATTTGGCGGAATATAAGCAACATCCTGTTACCCTATTTTTTTTGAACCTTAAAAAAATAGTGCCAAACTTTTAATCAGTTGTTTCGTTGAAAATTAATTTTATGTTGTTATTGTTAAAAAAATGATAAAAATTAAAAAATTTAAAAAAATATTATCATTAAAAGATATTTAAGTAATAAAAAAATGGTATTTTTCGTATCATATTTTTTATTATCTGTTATGGCAAAAATCCTTCGTACTTCATGCCAGAGAAAAACTTCGCATTATTGCTTATTGTAAACAAAATTCTTTATGAAATCTTCAACAAAAATATGGAATTAATTTTGTACAAATATCAAAATGGTGTAAAAATGAATCAGCTATATCAAAAGCTAATCTAAAAATCACCATATTGATACTGGTTTAAAACCTTTATATCCAGATGTTAAAGAAGAATTAAATAAATAGATTGAATTTTACATCAAGATAAATTTATTATAACATATATGGTTTAACAAAAAATAAAATCTCTCCTTAATAATGAATACTCACAATAATATCCTAATACTAAAAATACCTTCACAGCATCTTATAAATGGCTCTATGACTTTATGAATTGTTATAATTTTTTTATCAAATTTGGACAAAAATTATCTAGAGATCTTTCTTTAAAATTAGAATTCTTTAATGTGACAGATTAAAATGAATTCAGAATAAAATGAATTTTGAATCTTTTTTTGTGCATATCATTTTGTGCACATCACGTGATATTATTTCATCATAACATATAATTTAACATTTATGCTCTAGCATGCAACTTATCATTAATTATGTATTACATACAACTAATAATAATACAATAACAAATTCAGTAAGAAAAAAAGTGAATTTTTTTTTTATTCTTTTCTTTTCTTTATTTCTTATTTCTTTTTTTTCATTATTTATTTAGATATTTCATCCAGATGAATTCTTGATTGTTTGTATAATTCTTTAAATTAAATTATCTTCAACAGCTTCTTATTTAATTAGTTACTTTCTTGATTTCTTTACCCTTTTTCTTTCTTTATCTATCATTTTCTATTTATTTAAATATTTTATCTAAATAAATTCTTGATTAATTTGCATACTTTGAATTAAATTATTTCTTGTTTAATTAGTCATTTTCTTGATTACTTTATGAATACTTGACTGGCTTGAGACTTTCTGCTATTTTTTTTCAATATTGAAGAATATATAAGTTATTTTTTTTAATATTAAAGAATAGTTTGTTATACTTCATATTATTAAGTTTTTTATTATCTTGTCATATTAGCTTAGTATATTTTTACCATTAATTTTTATTATCCCATCCTTTTAACACAAAATAAAGATTGAGCTAAAGAAAGATAATCTAATTAAAATTGTTACACTTTCTAATTTTTTATTAATTTTTTTATAATATATTATATAATAAATTTAAAGAATAATTTTTTAAAAAAAAATTATATATAATATTATAATTTTTAAATATATTATATAAAGATGAAATTTATTTTAGTTATAAATTATTATTATATATAAATAATTTATTATAAAATAATTATCAAAAAAATATAGAAGTTAATAATATAAATTAATTTAATAATATATAAAATATCTAATATTTCTTTTCACTTTTTATATATTATAATAAAATTTTATTTAAAAATTATAATTTATTTTTTTTAATTACAATTTATTTTTCAAATCTATAATTTATTATTTTATATTAATTATTAGTATTTATTTAATATTAAATATAAAATAAAATTATTTTATAATATAAAAGATTAATATATATTTATTTAATTTTTTTTAATTTGTATCAAATAAAATAATATTAGTTAAATAACAAATTAAAATTTTTATATTAATTTAGAAATATTATTCTATCTAAATAATAATAAAAAAGTATAAATTAATTAATTAATTATAGTTAAAATCTATTAGAAATATATAATTAATTATATTTTTTTATCAAGATAAAAATATTTATATTTACTTATTGAAAATTAAAAAAACTTTATTATATTATTAATAAATAAGTATAATAGTTATAAATATTAAAAAATCTAAAAATAAAAGATAATACTATTCTTATTAGTTCTTTAAATATCATTTTATAAGATAATAAAAGATCTTTAAATATATAATTTTATATTAAGAATATTAAATTATAAAGATAATTCTTGAAAATAAATAAAATTTAAGATAAATTTACTAATAATAATTTTTTATTACTATACTTTTGCACTATTATTATTTTTAAATATTAATATTCTGTAATAGATTATATAAATATATAATATAAAATAAAATTAAAATTAAATTAAATCTTAAATTATTTAAAACTAAATTATTTTTAAATTATCTATCTTTTATTTAAAAAATAAATATATTCTTTAAACTAAAAATTATTATTATATTAATATCTAAAAATATTTAAATAACTTTAAAATAAAACTTTATATCTTAAAAAATAAATTTATAAATTAAGATATAAATATATAAACTAAGTTATAAATTTATAAACTAAAAAATAAATATATATTTACAAAAATAAATTTATAAATCAAGATATAAATTTATAATTAAAAATATAAATTTATAATTAAAGATATAAATTTATAAATAGAAAAATAAATATATAATTATTTATATAATATAAACTAAAATTATAATAAATAATATATAATAAATATAATAAATATAATAGTTAATAAAATATAAATTATATAAGAATTAGTACAAAAAGATTTGTATCCTAATATAAAAATTAATAATTACTTTTAATAAAAATTATTCAAATTTTAACTAATTTTTATAATTTTTTTATATTAAATAAAAAATAATTTAAATTAACTTTTTATATTATTTTAATTATTTTATTATACTTTAATTTTGTAAGATTATTTTATTAATAGTTATAAATAAGATAAAATATAATATGAATAAATTTTATAACTTATAATTTTATTATTTAAAGTATATTCAGATCTAAAATTAATTTACAGAATAAAAAGATCTTATTTATAAGAAATAAAATGAATATGAAATATAAATATATTAATAATAATTTATAAATAATATATATATAGGTTAAACAGAATTAATTAACTTAATTTACATCTTCAAAGGGCAACTAATCATAATTTAATAATTAATAATATGATAAATAATAATATAAATAATAATAAATAAGAATAAATAAAAATATAAAAGAATTATTAAAAAAAAATCTAATTAAAAATATTAAGTATCTAAATTAATAATATAAATATATATAGTAATCATCTGTATAATAATATATTAAATCTAATATATAGATAATTATTTGTGTATTCAAAATGAAATTGATCTTTATAAAAAGTAGTACAAAAGCTAATTTATTATACAGATTAAAGATATTATCTCAATTAATTATAATTTACAATAGTTAATTAGAGAATTATAACTAAATTATAATATTATCTTTAATATAAATAATATAAAATAAAGTTCTGAACTAAAAAGAGATAATCTAATCAAAATTATTCCAGATCTCTTTACTTAAAATATAATATTCTTATTATATTCAAGTATATAATTTCTTAAAGATATTAATCTTTTCCATAATTTTTTTAGAGATTTTTATATTATATTATAAAAAGAATAGCTAAGCTATTTAATAATATATTAAAGTTTGTGATAATAAATTCTTTTATCAAAAATATTTTCAAATTCATATTCTTTTTTATTATTAGAGGTAATAATAGCAAATGATGATTAATATCTATTATATTCATTATCTGGATTATACTTTTTTAGTAATAAAATATAAAATATTAAATGAAGTTTTATATTTACTAATAGTTATATTTATAAATAACAGAAGATATTTTGATAATAATTTCAAAAAGTTTAATAAATTTTGATATAAGTTTTTGAATATGCTTTATTTTATTAATTAAAATATAAAATTATTTTGTTAATGATTGTAAATAAAATAAAATATGATATAAATAATTTTAATTTTATAACTTATAATTATTTTTATTATTTAAAAGTATTTAAATCTGAGATAAAAGTACAGAATAGAGAAATTTTATTTATAAGAAAAGAAATGAATATAAAATATGAATAAATTAATAATAATCTATAAATAAAATATATATAGATTGAACAGAATTAATTAACTTAATTTGTATCTTCAGAGAATAACTAATTATAATCTAATAATTAATAATAATATAAATAATAATATAAATATAATAATAAGAAAAACAAATAAAATTATAAAGAAATATTAATAATAAAAGTAATTAAAAATATTAATAATCTAAATTAATAATTATGATACACATGATGATTATTTGAGTAATAATATGCTAAATCTAGATGTATTAAATATATTATAATCATCTATATATTCAGAGTGAAATTAATTTTTTAAAAATATAATATAAAGCTAATCTGTTATACAGATAATATAAAATAAAGATCTAAACTAAAAAAATCTAAAAGAAAGATAAGTCAATCAAATTATTATATAAAACTTCTATATTATGAGTGAAGAAAAGAACTTTATCTTTAAGATTAAATTTTTTAAATCTTTTATATTGATTTATATATTTATATTATCTATTTTATACTTTTAATAATAGATTTTTGTAATAATATTAGATTAGTTATTAATAATTATAGTATATTTATCTTTTATCTTGCAAATCATTGCTGCACTACATACTGCGTCATACATAACTTACTGTATTACAATCACCTGATCATGCCAAGAAAAGTCACCCAATTATTTTGAATTATTTTAGCTATAGATAGTTTCTTAGTAGAACTTCTCTTTTCTCTTGTTCTACTAATTTAGCTAATATATTACTAAATTTATATATTTTATTTATACTTGAATAAGCATCTTCCGGAGATACTATCATATAAGTATTTTTTATTATTAATTTATTTATCTCATTATTAATTTTATGTAACATTAATTTATTATTTAAAGATGCTATATCTGTTCTGTATTTTTAACAAGTAAGATTTTAATAACAAATAAAGAATAAGTTTTAAACATAATCTCTTGTCTATTTTTGATTTAGTTTTCTATATAAATTCTATTTCAAATTGTATCACTTATATCTTGAATCTTCTGTGTGAACTTTCTTAATATAATATTATATCTTGATTTTTCTATGTAAATTATCTTAATATATTACCTTATGTAATAAAAAGATTACAACTTTGGTAGCAGTGGAAAAGATTAATACTATATACATATATATATACACACACTTCCTTAATATTTACTTATTGGTGAATGACCTGTTGCTCAATCATCATTAGATATACATAATACATACACTCACACACATACATATATATACATATACACATACACACATAATATCTGGTCCTGGTATCTCAAGTGAATAATTTTAATAACTTCTCGCTGGTCTCACTAATCTTGTCCAACAACAGTAACAACTCACTACTACTCTTGATAATGCTGGTAATAATGGTAATAATCAATATAACTCTCCTATTTCAAGAATTCCTCTTAAGATTCCAACATACAAAGGAAAATTATATGAGAATATTAATGTCTAGATATTATAAGTAACTAGAGTACTACATGCACAAGGAATTACAGATGAATAAACATGTATTATATATACTTGAATTGGTCTTGAAGATACTGCTTTTCATTGATATTTGAATAAAGTATATACCGCTAGAGAATAAAATATCTTTGAAAACTGGGAAATATTTCTTATTGAAGTCCATAAAGTATTTCAACCACCTAACTATCAACAAGATCTTTATCGTTAACTGTGCCAACTTCATCAAACTAATACTGTATAGGAGTATGATGCTAAATTTAGAAATATAGTAAGACAAATTGAAGGAAAAGGAGAACTAGATCAAGTTGCACACTTCATTAATGAACTTAAATTGATAACAAAAATGAAAGTATCATATCAAGCACCTGAAACTTTAGATGATGCCTAAAAACTTGCAATTTATTATGACACAGCTATGTTTGATATTGGTCACCCTATTAAAAATGATAATCACAATTATAATTAGAAATACAAGAGAAATTCAAGCTTCTCTTTTAATAACATACATAATAATAATAATCTCACACCTATGGAACTAGATCATGCTGAAGGATCTTATCAATATAGTAACAATAATAATAATAATCATGGTAGAAGTAATAATACTCGTAATTATTATAATTATGGCAAACTGGGTCATTTTGCCAAGGATTGTCATTCTAAAGGAAAAGCTAAGATTAATAATATTGAAAACAACAATAATACTACAACTACTATATAATATAACAATAATATTGAATTTGCTTATTTAGAAGATAATTGAGAGAAACTTTTGAAATTTAATGGCTATGTTAATAGAAAATCTGCCTGGATTTTGCTCGATAGTGAAGTATTATGAAATTTTATTAATAAGATATTTATAAGAAATAATCAACTATAAATATATAATATGAATCCTATCATAGTGGAACTTGCAGATGGTCATAAAAAGGAAGTTAACTTAACTGTAGCAATCAAGAAATTAAAACTGGATACATATCATACCTCTAATATCAATACTCAAGTTCTTAATATTCAATATTATGATCTTATACTTGGTAAACCATAGCTTTATCATACCAATCTAACTATTGACTGATGTAATAATTCTATGACATTTCACTATGACAACAAAGTAATCAAGGTCAATGCTAGTAAAGATAAACTTGTACCTAGTTGCAACTCTCTTCATGTATCTAGACTAGAGATGGGAGCCGCAACTAGCTGCAACTCTGTCACAATTCTCTGATTGGCTGCTGCAACTCTGTTGCAATTCTCTGATTAGCTGCCGCAAGCCGCAATTAATTGAGGAGCCATCTTTAATCTAGACAATAATTTGCTGAAATTCCACTTGATGCTGAATTATTTGCAATCTGTACCACTATAAAAGAAATATATCAAGAAATATTAACTTCTTCTGAAGCTACTCAACTAGTTAAAGAATTTGCTAATGTCTTTCCTAACTCACTTCTTAATGAATTATCACTAAAACATGCTATAGATTATGCTATTGATTTAATACCTGGCTCTAAATCATCATCTCACCCTACATATTACTTATCTTATATTGAAATGAATAAATTGAAGAAATAATTATCTGACTTACTTAGTAAAGATTTTATTCATCCTAGTCTTTTACCATTTGGAGCACCTGTCTTATTTGTATATAAGAAGGAAGGAACTCTTTATCTTTGTGTAGATTATCATGTCTTGAATAAAATTATAATTAAAAATCGCTATTCTTTATCTCATTTTGATGAATTAATAGATCATTTAGCTGGAGCATAATATTTTTTTAAATTGGATCTCTACTCTGGATATTACCAAATCAGAATTAAAGAAGAAGATATTCATAAAATAGCATTCAGAATAAGATATAGTCACTATTAATTTCTTGTACTTCTCTTTGGACTTACTAATGCACTCATAACTTTTATGACTCTTATGAACAATATTTTTCATGATTATTTGGATAAATTTGTTATTATCTATCTTGATGATATTCTTATATTCAGTAATACTAAGAAAGATCATCTCTAATATCTTCACATTATTTTTTCTAAACTTCGTGAATATAAATTCTATACCAAATTCAAGAAATATGAGCTCATCAAGTAATATATCAAATACTTAGGTTATTTTATTTCAGGTCAAGGAATATCAGTTGATTAATGCAAAATTACTACTATTCATGACTGGTCCAAGCCAACAAATATCTCTAAGCTTTGATCATTCTTAGATCTTATTAGTTACTATAGAAAATTTGTAAAAGGATTTTCTGCAATTGCTTCACCACTTACAATCTTACTTCACAAAGATCAAGAATATATTTGAAATGAATCTGAATAAAAAGCATTTGATAATTTAAAATAGCATTTAATCACTGCATCTGTCTTAATTTTGCCAGATTCTAAACTACCTTTTACAATTACAACTGATACATCTGAATTTGCTATAGAAACTGTACTTAATCAAAACCATGGAAAAGATGATCAATCTGTTGCTTATGAATTACATAAATTATTCTTAGCTGAACAAAACTATTTGATATATGAAAAGGAACTTCTCACTATTATATATGCTATTCATCTTTAGAAATCTTATTTGGAAGATTAATGATTTACTGTCATCACTGATCATGTATCTCTTGAGTATATTAAGACACAATATAATCTTTCTAAACATTAAGCTTACTAGCTAAAAATCTTATAAGCTAATAATTTTATTGTTAAATATAAACTGGAAAAAGAAAACATAGTAGCTAGTGTTTTATCTCATCCACCACAAGTGAATAATATTACTATAATCTCTGTATAACTTATTGATAATGAAAAGTTACAACAAGAATATGAAAATGATAAATATTTCAAGAAAATTTGAACAGCTTTACAACATCCTAAATTGTCTATATTAAAGCAACTATCTTGAAAACATGTTATTTTGAGAGATAACAAGCTTTATTTGAAAAATACAAATCATCTCACTATTCCCAAGGATAAAACTCTGAGAACTCAAATTTTGAAGGAATATCATAATATTCCTATCTCTGATTACTTAGGAATTGATAAAACTTATAAGTTAATACAAAGATCTTACTATTGGCCAAAAATATTTAAAGATATTCATAAATATATCCTCAGTTGTGAAGAATATTAATGAAATAAATCTAGTAATCAACCATTCTCAGGACTTCTACAACTATTGAAAATACCTAAACAATGCTAGAAATAAATTACTTTAGATTTTATTGTACAATTACCTACAACTCGTCAAGGATATAATATAATTCTAGTTATTGTTGACCATCTTACTAAATAAGTATATTTTATTCCTACTCATACTATTATTACTGTACCTGAAGTTGCTAAACTATTCTTTAACAATATATTTAAATTACATAGACTACCTCAAGTAATAATTTCAGACCATGATACCAAATTTACTAGTCAATTTTGAAAATCACTATTTGAATAAATTGGAACTAAATTGGCTATATCAATTACATTTCACCCACAAACTGATAGTCAAACTGAGAGAATAAATCACGCTCTAGAAGAAATGTTAAGAATCTATTCCACCTATAATCAAGATTGCTGGGATGAACATCTTGCTGCTGCTAAATTCATATATAATAATTTAATTCAAGCTTTTTCTGGACATGCATCTTTTGAGTTAGATTGTGGTCAACATCTGATTACACCTACAACACTTATTACAGATAATAAAGTTGCCATCATAAATGAATTTATTCAATATTAAAATAATATCATTAAAGATGCTAAAGATTTATTAATAGAAGTATAGGATCATTAATCTAAATATGCTAATCAACATCATCATTTTCAAGAATTTAAAATTAGAGATCAAGTCTTACTTTTAACTTGCAATATCATTGATCTCATAAATAAATAACACTCTAGTAAAAAGCTTACACCAAAATATATTGGTTCCTTCTCTATTCTTAAAGTAATCTTACCTGTCACATATAAACTGGATTTATCTTCACATATAAAAATTCACCCTGTCTTTCATATTTTATTATTAAAATTATATAATCCTAATGATAATAAAGATTTTATTCGTTCAACATCACCATAACCAATCATCATATCTGAAACTGATGAAGAAGAATATGAAGTAAAACCATCTTGGATAAAAGAATTATTCGTAACAAATCTCAGTATTTAGTTAAATAGCTAGGTTATCTTCTTCATGATTCTACTTGGGAATCTTTGGAAAATCTTCACAATTCTATAGAACTTGTGAAATCTTTTGAATCAAAATATTAATGAGAATATTGATTCTTAAGAGAAGGAGTGATATAATAATATTAGATTAATTATTAATAATTATAATATATTTATCTTTTATCTCACAGATTATTGCTGCACCATATACTGCACCACATGTGATTTACTATATCACAATCACCTGATTATGCCAAGAAAAGTCACCTGATTATTTTAAATTATTTTAGTTATAGATAGTTTCTTAGTAGAACTTCTCTTTTCTCTTGTTCTACTAATTTAGCTAGTATATTACTAA
>CAJVPS010002792.1:0-11482 GCA_910591765.1 Ambispora leptoticha
AAGATAAAATATATATTCTAAAAAGAAAAGATAAAAGATAAAAATAAATAAAATTTGTTGATAAACTATTTCTAAAGTATTTTTGAACTGTTATTGAACCATTTGTAAACTGTTATTGATTTCAAGGCTAATTATTCATTGATAATCTTAAAATATTACAAAAATATTGCAAGAATATTATAAAAATATTGTTAAAGTATAATTGAATCTATAACTGATACACCAATTATTTTATTCAAAATCACATATCTTCTAAAAATTATTTAATTAATCAAATTTTTCAAGTTCAAAAAATTATAAAATTAAAGAAATTTATGTTACTATAATAATATTTGGTCTCTTTAAGTAAGATCAAGCTCTAGTAAGACTATTAAATTCTTTCAAAATTTCTTTGATTTCTTCATTTCTTATATGTATCAGATCATTATAGGCAATTTGTTAAAAATTATATGCTTTCTCAAGTCTACATTTTTCTAATAACTGGTGAATTCATTTTTCAAGAAGAAAGTATCTTTTGATTGAAGTAACTTCTTTAGATTATGCTATTTCTCTTTGTAGTTCTATTAATTTTTGAGAGTGCTATCTAGATATTTCTTTCAATAATTGTCTAAAGTAATAATATCTAATGAATTGCAATTTATCAGATTGATTATCATAATTTTCAAAAAGGCTATTGAATATGATTTGAACTCTTATCTTTCAGCTTTGGTCAGATCAAAATTGATAAGTAATATTTGCTATAATTGCTGTTCTCAAAATTTCAGTATTGATTATATCCACAAATTATTTTACTCTAGGGGTACTCTGTAAATTACTTAAAGTTGAGGCTTCTTCTATTATTAATTCTGGTCTTTGAGATGTTTTCAAGATTATACTGATGTTAAGTTGTCTTTCAATAACAAGATTATAAATAACTTTCTGACTACTATCTTCAAGTATTAACTGATCTTCTTGAATTTGTAAAGTTTTTTTAAATTCATTTTCTTTTAACTATTAGTGA
The DNA here is from genome assembly GCA_910591765.1 of Ambispora leptoticha. Lineage (NCBI taxonomy): Eukaryota > Fungi > Glomeromycota > Glomeromycetes > Archaeosporales > Ambisporaceae > Ambispora > Ambispora leptoticha. Next base: position 1,001 of record CAJVPS010002792.1, read on the forward strand.
AGGATCAAAATATTTTGAATAAAATCAAAATTACTAAAAAGAGTATCCATTTTAAAGAGTTAAATACTAATAAGAAATTAAGCTATTTAATAAAGATGTTAAAATAATTAAAGATGATAAAAAATTAAAGAAAATATCAAAGTAAAGTTCTATATTTATAAATTAAAATTTTTAATAAATGATTAGCATATATATATGTATATGCTACTAAATAAGATTTGTGTAAATTAAGAGGTAAATAAATAAATATTATAAGACTAAAAATCTATTCTTTATTTTCTTCTTCTGTTATTGGTATTTTTATATATTCAATAATTATTCTTGGCTCAAAGTATTCTTTTCTATTGTGATAAGACTTCAGTTGAGTACTATTAAAAGTTTTATATAATAACTGATCATGTTAGTTTTGCAATTTATAAGCTCCATTACCAAGAGTTTCATGAATGTAAAACTATTCTGTACTTTATTGTGACTGGAATTTATTTCCATAAGTAACATGTTATTTCATATTGTACACTAAAACTTTATTATCAATTTCAATTATATGATTCTTTATAATTTTGAGTTATATCTTTCTTTCATTTATTGTTACTGTTTTTTAATTCGATTTTGTACTGTATTAATATCATCAGATAAGTGATGGATTAATAAAAATATTCGATCTAATATTTCATCTTCTTCATTTTCATTTTCTGCTATTGGTGATGGATATTTCAAATCAATTGGTAATCAGACATCTTTTTTATAGGTCAAGAAGAAAGATTTATGCTTGATAGTATTATTTTGAAGTATTCTGTATGCAAATAATACTGATGGTATATATACATTCCATTGTTCATCTAATATAATATAATATTTCTGAAGTATTCCACATAAAGTCCTATTAAATCATTTTACTATTCTATTAGTCTATAGGTAATAAGATAATAAAAACTTATATTTGATTCCAAATCAAGTAGTAAGTTCTTCAATTACTTGAGCTATGAATTTAGTTTCTTGATCAGACTGTAATTCTTTAGAATATCCATATCTACAAATTATTTTTTCAAAAATAAATTTGGTAATTATACTGGCTTTTTTGTTTAGAATTGCTTTTGCTTCAGGTCATTTTGTGAATAAATCTATTGTTATAGTAATATATTGATTTCTTTTCTTGGTTACTTTACAAAAGCCAACAAGATCAATTATAATTCTATCAAAAGGTTGTTCAACTTTAATAAAATATAATGATTATTTTATCATTTATCTACCAGTTCTTTGACAAGTTTCACAAGATCTAATAAAGTTCTTTATATCTATTTTCATTCTATTTCACTAATATCTAATAGTAATTTATTAATAAGTTCCATCAAATTCAATGTATTCAGCAAGTAAATCTGAATATATGCTAGTTATTACTACTTTAATTCCATTTTCTTTCAGTACTCAAAGTGGTGTGGTAGATTCTTTTCTTCTATTCTTTTTGTAAAGTACTTCATTAATAATTAAAAAGTATTTTGATTGCTGATGAATTTTCTTTTGCTATTCTTTAGTATATCTTACAGGATAATTTTCATTTTCTAGATATCTCATTAAGTCATAATATGTTGTTAAATCCATTATGTTAAATCAATCAGATTTGAATAAGTCATTTAATTAGTCATCTAATAAAAATTATTTCAGTTAGTTAATTAATTAAGTTTGATATTCTACTCTTGCGAATATATTCTTGAGAGTGTATTCATATTTTGATTAGTCTTTTCAGCTCTATAAGTGATAATAAAATTATATTTCATCATGATTATTATTTATCTTGAGATTTGAGATCCAGGATTAACTTGTTTAGTAAATAACTAATAAAGTGTATTATGATCAGTAATAATTTTAAAAAGAGATTCAAGAAGATAATATTAAAATTGTCTAATAGCCCAGACTACAACCAGAGCTTTCTTTTTAGTGACACTATAATTCTTTTCTGCTGATTTAAGTAAAACACTTGTATAAGTTACTACTCATTTTCTTTCTTTATCATCTTTTTAAGATAGTATTACATCAAGTTCAGAGTCAGAAGTGTCAGTATATAGATAGAATTTCTTAGTAAAATCAGGATAAATTAAGATTAGAGCAGAAGTAAGTTTTTCTTTTAAAGTCTAAAATACATTCTCTTGATCTATAATCCAAATAAAAATGATATCATTCTTTAAAAGTTTAAATAATAGTGCTGCTATCTGTAAGAATCCTTTGACAAATTTTCTATAATATCTAACTAGTTCTAAGAATGATTTAAGCTTCTTGATATTTGTAAAAGTAAGAAACTCTTGAATTCATTAAATAATTAAAGGATCAGGTAAAATTCCATCTTGAATAATAATATATTCTAGAAAGGATAAGTTATCACAAGTAAAGTTACATTTTTCCAAATTGAGTTTTAATTCAGCTTCTCTAATTTATTAAAAGACTTTTTGTAAATATTCCAGATATTCTTCTCAAGTTTTTGAATATATATTTATATCATCAATATAGATTATAATGAATTTCTAATTATAATCTTCAAGTATGTTATTCATAGCTTATTGAAAAGTTACTGATGCATTATAAAGTCCAAAAGATATAACTTTAAATTTATATAATCCTTCTCTTGAAATAAATACTATCAATTTAATACTGGATAGCTCTATTTCAATTTGCCAGTAATCAGATATAAGATCTATAGATAAAAATCATTTTGTATCTTCAAGATTATCTATCATTTTATTAATTCATGGTAAAGAATAAGTATCTTTCTTTATAAGAGTATTGAGCTTTCTGTAATCAATACAAAATCATTTCTTGCTATTTTTCTTTACTACTACTATAATAGGTGAGACCCAGGAACTGTTGGATTTTTGGATGATATCTGCATCTATTATTTATTGGATTTTATCATGAATAAATTCTTGATCAGGTAGAGTTGTTCTGTAAGCCTTTTGACAAATAGACTTTTCATTTCTAGTATCAATTAAATATTGAATAATATTGATTCATTCAAGTTTATTTAGATCTGATGTAAAGATATCTTTGTATGCTTGTAACAGATTATATAAGGTATCTTATTGCCCAAGTGTTAATTCTCATTGTTCAACTACTTTTGTGATTTCTTCTTTATCTAAGAAGTATATTTTTATTTTATTCTTTCTAGTTGATCCAAATCTCTGAGTTCTATGAGATGATTCTTCTAATTCTTCTCTGGTATCTACAGATATCATTCCTTCAATTGGGATGAGCTGTAAAAAGATTGTTTGGACAATTCATTTATTAAGTTAAACTTCATAAGATTTGTTAGAATTATTATACAAAAAAACTCTAATATTTTCAGTATATCCAGTATTAATAGTTTCTTCTTTAACTTCTATTTCTTTCTTGACTAATGATGATTGAGATATTAGTTGACAAACAGTTCCTATAGGAACTTTAATTATCAAATAATGATCAATTATAATTATTTAACAAGATTGAACCAGAATTACTTCTTCTTTAGGGTATCTAAGATCAAAGCCTGTATCATATTCATGAACTCATTCAGATATTTTTCCTTTATTTTGATCATTATAAATTTTGATCATTAAATTTGCTGACTATTCTTCAAGTTATTCTTCTTCTTCTACTTTATCTTCATAGTCTCTAGATGCTGTATAATATTTATTTAGAATTTCTTTAATTGAATCATAACCACTATCTTTAGCTTTCTCTTCTTTTTCTAGTTCTGAATATTTTTCTTCTAGTGATTCTTCAACTTGTTCAGATCATATATAATCTTCACAAATATCTAAATTACAAGAAATCAAATATTTATTATAAAGTTTTATATTAATGTATTCTAATTGAGCCAGTTGTTTTCTTCAGGAAGAAGATAGTTATTGATAGATAGCCAGGAAGATTTCTTGAGCTAATGTTTCTTCAGATCTATCATAGATAATATACTGCATTTCTTCTTTTTCATCATATTCAGTAATATATCAGACAAGTATTATTTTTTTAATTTTATTGTATTGTTAGTAAATATTTAACAAGTTATCATCACTTCTCAATTTTCTGATAGTACCATTATTTTTTCATCAACCATCATAATTAAATACATACATACATTATTTAATCTAGTCACAAAAATATTTGATATTATTATATTCCCAAGTTACTTCAAGAAAGTATCTAGCTTCATCTTGAAGTTCACAATAATTATAAATAGATAAATTAAGTTATTATTGAGTAAAGCAATTAGTATAAAATTATTTTTCAGATTTATTTTCATCTCTTGCTTCTGAAATAGTTTCACTATCCACAAAGTATTTACAATATAAATATTTAACTATTCTTTCTTTTAGCTTCAATTTTTGTAGAGCTTTACTTTTTGAAAAGAATTTTTCTTTAGTGATAGATATCTTTTCTGATTCTTAGATATGTTTTACTTCTAATAACCAGTCTTTAGTTTTATTCTAAGGTAAAATTATTGATAAATTATTTAGAGTATTTATTTTGATATTAATCCAGATAACTAGATTATCAAAATACTAAGAATATTTATATTTGGATATTAGTAATTTATAATAATACCAGTATTCAGCTGTAGGATCTTTCTAATCAAAAGTCTATTGAGAACTTTGATAATAAGTTTGCTAGAATCTTCTTTCTAATTTTTCCAGATGAGAGTGGTATCTTTGACTTGTATTCCTTCTTCAAAAATTTTAACATTTAGGAATTGAGTTTATGATCATATATGAAACTTTTCCAAAGTCTATATTATTAAATTATCTGGGTAAAGTATGAATCTGAATCCAAGATTTATCAGATATTCACCATAAAAAATTACAATCTTCTAGATTTTAATCTTTAATTTTGAACTCATCATCAGAAGTTTCACTAGAGAATATTTCTATATCATTATTACTATCTTCAGGTATAGTATTTTGTTATCCATGAATGAATTTGATTAACACTCTTCCTTTTTCTCCATTCTAATCAAAGATTATTATATTTTTCTTTAGATTAATTTTAGCATTAATCTTGTTTAACCAGTCCATACCTACTATAGACTATAGATTTGAGCTTCAGTAACATCCATTTCAGCTAGAATTACAATTTTATCAATGATAATAAGGAAGTTATCAATAGCTCCTAATAGTTACTTGAAATATCTATTAATATCAGACATGGAGATATTTAATTTTTGTTAAATCTTTATTTCTAATTATTTGAGAAATTCATAATTGATGACACATCCTGATACTTTAGTATTCACAATCAAGTCTACAGGAATCTTTCCAACTTTAGCTTTATATCAGACTGAGATTATTTTAATCTTTTGAGTGAATATTATTTTTTGTTTGAGTTTCTTTTATAGTTCCTTTCTCATTTCTTTTGACATTCAAATTCTTTATTCAGGTAAAGTCTTGATGAGTTAGGTAATAGTAATATTAGCTTTCTGGGATGCCAAATCTTTAAGTATATTATAGGTTTTTGCATGTTTAGCTAGAATTAAAAGATGTGCTCTTTCTTTCTTTTATTTTTTCTTCTCCAAGTTGATCTTATCTTCTTCAGATACTTCAGGTAAAGATTAGATAACTTCATTTTCTTTTTTTTCTTCTTTTTTATCAATTCTTTGATATTTTCTTTCTTTAGCAAGATAATCATGAGTTACTAGTAATAAAAAACTAGATTTGATAGATGAATCACTAGATGGATCATTTTCAGATACTTGTAAAGTAGCTGTTAAATTCTGAATTTGGGTGAGAAGAGAAGTAGTATTTAGATTTTGTGAATTATTGGATTGCTGATTATGATTTTGGATATTCTGATTCTACTGATTATTATTATTACTGTTATTATTCTAATTCTAATTATTCTAGTTTCAAAGAGTATTCTGATTATTAGATAGCTGATTTACTGATTGAGAGTTATTTAAACAAACTCTACTAACATGTCCTTTTCCTTCATAACTATAACAGATAATGCCTGATCTATTTCTTGGCTGATTTTATTGCTGATTATTATTATTATTATTATTATTATATCTTTTACAGATTCTACATGATCTAACCTACTGATCAGATCTTGCAAGATCTTAGCTAGAGCACTTTATTTATCAGTTAATTGAGCTTGAGTTTGATAATAGATTTGTTTGAGTGGGTCTGAATCAGCTTCTTTCACATTCTTTATAGTTTTAATAATGCTTTCCATAGTATTATCAGTATTTAGATTAACCCATTTTCAAATTTCAGATTTGAGATCTTTCTTGAAAATTCAAATCTTATATTTTTCTGAATAGGCTTACTCTGGATCTACTTTACTTCCTAATTCTATAAATTGATTTACATATTCTTCTACTATTCCAGTTTATTTCAAGGATTTCAATTTATCTTATCACTATTGCACCTTATAAGGTAAATGGAATTTAAAAATAAATTGGGAAGTGAAATTATGTTCATTATAATTTTGATTCATCTATTTATTTAATCTAATATTAATAAATTTGATAGATATCAGATTAGTAATGATCAATAAATATGCTAATTATCACTGATTTTTTGATTACACTAATCTAAAATTTGTGCAAAACTCTAAAAATAGAAATTTTAGAAAAGTATAATTCAAAGAAACTGTAATAATTAGCATAATTATAGATCATTATAATTCTTTGGATAGAAATTAAATAGATAAATGATAAAAAATTGATTATATGTATTATTATTTATTTTTTTTCTTTGAAGTTTATTATAGATATAAATTTGACTTTAAAATTCTTTGCCCATTAGTTTTTTAAAATATATATTTATTTAACAAAAAAAGATTTTTTTTGTTAAATCTCAATACAATATATATTTCTTGTTTTATAGATTCTATTAGAATTATATTATACTTTTTGATATAATATAGATAAAGATAATCATATTTTTCTGACTCATTTGATATAATATTATATCAACAAACTATAGCAAGATTGTATAGATCCTTTACTAATCCTTAAAAAAACCATAGAAAGAGCAGTACCTTTTGAAAGAAAATATGAAGGTTAATTTATTCAAAATTACTAAATTTGAAATTATATTTTACTATTCTTCAAATTATTTTTACCTTTCTATATCAAGCATCTTCATCTGATCTATAATAACTTTAGTCTTCAGCTAAAGTTACTGTAATATTACTGAATCACTCTTTGTCATGAAAATTTCCAGATATTCTTAGAATTTTGCTACTTTTCAAATGAACTGCATTATAAACTTTTATACAAAAGTCTTTACTTTTAGACTCTTGTGATAATGTATCGAGAAATATATCTAATGTAATGATTATATATGATAATCCTTCAATAAAGTTTGAATATGGTGAACTCTCCAAATTTTTTAATGAAATTACTTTTGCTTTGATAGCACCCAAAGATAATTTCCATAATATCTTGTCAAATCCCATAATTTTACAATAAACTGTCTTACTTGTCATTAGAGCTAATTATTTATACTTTACCTATAAGTATAATTTAGAATTTATAATAAATTAATCATAATTGATATACTTAACTTACTATATTTACTATTTATTATACAACATTTTTTCTATTTGATAACCAGTATAGATTTTTTACATATGACTTATAAAGTATTTTATATATTTCTATTAAGAGACTATTCAAGATATCATATTTATGAATTATTAGAATCACGTAATAGTGCTAACTATGTAGTTTAGGAAAACTATATTTCATAGTAAATAGTGATGAGAAGATTCTCTTAAATTCAATTGACCAGTCAGTAATAAGAATCTATATCTATTTTCAAAGTTTATTATTAGTTCTTCAAAATTTAATTGATTTTACTTTATTTTACCTCAAATTTTTTTAAATTATTTTTAGTAAATAACTCTTGTTTACTCATCATATATATCCTACTGAACTTTGCATAAAGCATGCAAAGTTTATTATAGATTATATCATTTTATATATTGAAAATATTATCTAATATAAAAAGAGCGATTTTTATGATATGTTAATAGTCTATAGCTATTATCACTTTTATTTGATCCAATTTATCAAATAACTTCAATCCAGAAAAGTGAGAAATTTGATAGAAATGGCTATTAAAGTTATTTAATAATTTTGTTCCTCCAACTTCTTTCAAAATATCTTGGATAAAGTTTAATTAATATTTGAAGAGACCAAGATCAATATGATATATATGATCAAATATGCAAGCTTCATAAATATTTAAGTTTTTATAATAATTTAATAATTTTAATATAATTATAACTCAAAATTATTTAAAAATAATTACAGAAGGATTAGTATTCAAACACTTATAAGAACTTTCAGAATATATTTTTAATATTATGTATAGAAAAATTCTTATCTCGACCTTTATTTATAATCTATTACATATTTTCTGATATTTTAAAATTCATATCCTCTGATGCAAGATTCATATTATTGAGATTATCTCACAGAATTATGCAGATGTGACATGATATTTTGCATCTTACTAATTTATATGTTACAATTATATTGTCAACTTCAAGCATATTTATGAGAATGATTGAAATATGTATTGCAAAAATTACTAGTCACCACTATACTTTAAAATACAATTCATTGAATTTTTCTGCTAGAGAACCAAGCATAATTTTAAAGTACTTATAATATATTTTGCATTGCAAGCTTCAAAAATTTTTAGTAGTTTTTATTATTGAGTCTTGGACTTTAGGCAAAAAACCCAAAAGAACTTTAGCTTCTGATTTATTTCAAAGCTAATTTAGAAAGTTACTAAGTATTAAAAATACATAATGTCCTGATATCTTGCTAAGACCATTAAAAGTAGTGACATCTGAATATAGAATGATTGATAATAAATAGTATAATGGAGGAAGTATCTTTTTGATCTTATATCACCAATTACATTCATACTATTTTCTAAATACTCTTATTTTAACTTCACCTTTCTGATAATTACTTAATGTTTACTAATTTATTAATTTTATTAATGACATTATAATAATTGAAAACTTATCATCTTTTTCTTTTTTAGAATGCTTTGTTAGTTAAAATTGTCTGTTATTTCTAGTTATTGTAGAAGTATTTGGATGGCTCAAAAAATTAAATGATAATAGAGAGTAAAAGTGATATTAGAGAAAGTTCTGATAATCTTTTCTTTGAAGTTAATCAAAGATGATTTTATTTGATTAAGATAATCTTTTTTATTTTTTGTGAATTTAGATAATGGTGATTTTTCCAGATTATCATGCTTATTAAAGAATTTAATTATTTTATCCCTGATCTTATTCAAAATATTATTCTCTATTATCAATTCCATGAAGTTATGGTAAATATTATTAGATCATTATACTAAACATTCTAGTTCAATTTTTTCTTCAATGATCTCTAAAGTATCATTCAAAGTTATATCTTGAAGATCTTTAGAATCAAAGTTAGTATCAGTATCTATTAGTAATAATTCTTTAGAACTTTCTTTTGAAATCTCTTTGGCAACTTTCACAGGTAATGTCATTTTTTCAGCAACTTCTATAAGTAATATCATTTTTTCTTCAATATTTAGAGATAATATTTTTATTTTATTATATTCTATTAATATTGTCAGAAGAAATAATCTTGTAATTGGCATATTTTACAAATCTGCATCATGCTCTGATTTTTGTATTGGCTGAGATAATTATGGTCTTTACAAGGTATAATCTGTTGGTTGAGAAATAGTTCTTCTTCTGCGATATACTACATTAGCATGTTGTGTCAGTTCACTGGAAGTTGTAAAATATTGTTTGCAAATTTGATAATAATATTTAGCTATTGAATAACAGATTTTTATCAGAAGTTAAGTAAATTTATATATTAATTGAAGGGAAATAAAATTTTAATTTATTTTCAAGTATAGAGATCTTCCTAAATGTATTTCAAAGACTGATTTCTAGATCCCTTGTGATATATTTAGGAAGGTTTTCTGTGTTTTAGAGATATTATCATCATTGATAAATAAGTTTTTTTTCATATAACAAATACTAATAATTTATTAAAGTTATATAGATAATAGCTAGCATTATAACATTAATATAACATTGATATAATATTGATAAGAACAGATAAAGTATGTCACAGATTTTTTTATAGTCTGGTAAAGTATAATAGTTATAGTGATCTATTATATAAATAACAAATCACTTCTCTATTTTTTTATTACTTCATTCACTACTACATTTCTTTTTTATTTACTACTATTATTTTTTAATAACTATATCCAAACATTTTTACAGATTATCAAGATGATCTAAGAAATCTTCCAAAGATGATTCTTCAAAATTAACTGATATAATGTTATTCAACACAAAACAACTAAAAATGCAGGCTTCTGACCAAATAAAAGATCTATTCAGTTATATAGTTACAAAAAATGGACAAGATCTTTTAAAGTTTTTTTGTGACTGCAAAGATTATAAGAATTTTCTAATTAAATTTCTTAATCTTACTTTAAT
>CAJVPS010002793.1:0-11480 GCA_910591765.1 Ambispora leptoticha
TATAAAATAAATAAAATTATAATAAAATGTAATTTTTCATAACTAGGAAAAGATTAAGAAATTAAGGAATTTTATGTCACTATAGTAACAATAGTATATCACTTTCTAAATAAATATAAATAAACTAGAAAAATAAAAACTTACTATATTCAGAAAGATTACTAGCTTTAAATAATTATGAAAAGAATATACTTATATATAAAGTTAACAAAAAATAATATGCATTATAATGTGAAATAGTCAATAATTTAGATCTCACTTGTAGTTTATCAACCATTACAAATATATTACATAACTCTGGACTTTACTCACATATTATAACAAAGAAATCTTATATCTCAAAAATATATATATATACTCATATTAAATAGTATAAAGAAAATAAAAATAAATCAGCTTATGATTAGTTAAAAATAATTTTTTCTGATAAAATCCAGTATAAAAATTAGAAAGTAATCATGGCAATCAAGAGTTTGATAACATCCTGAAGAAAAGTTTAATATTAATTATTTGGTATCTACCTTTAAAAATAAACAAAAATCTGTAATAATTTGAAAATATTTCATGAAAGAATCATTAATTTTTTGTAATGAATATAAAAAAATAATGAAAAAATAACTGCAAATACCTATCTCAAATCTTAAAAATTCAATTACTTCCATTTCAGAATGTAATTAGGAAATTGACTAAAAGTTATGTAATCTTTTAATATAATAATATACTAATATATACTATGAGAAAATAAAATCATAATTATTAATTGATTAATGAATTCTTCAGATCTAAAATCAAGAGAATATTTGAAAGATATTTAAGAATAATATTCAAAAAAATGAGAACTTTCTAATAATTGTAAATGAACTTAAGATATAAAATATAATATAAATATACTTATTTTTAAATATGCTTATTCTTAAAAAATCTATATTTAAAAACTAAAAGTCATTTGTACTTATTTTCAGAAATGCTTATTTTGGGATAAATATAGTATTTAAACTAGAAGTTAAATTAGTATTTAATTAAATTAATTTTTTATATTTATTTTTTAATTCTTTTTCATTAATTTTTTCTTATTATAAATTAGTACAAAAAGATTATATCTCAATATAAAAATTAATAATTACTTCTAATAAAAATTATTCAAATTTTAATTAATTTTTATAATTTTTTTATATTAAATAAAAATGATCTAAATTAATTTTTTATATTATTTTAACTATTCTTTTATATTTTAATTAATAATAAATAATGCATTATTTTACTAAAAAAAATTAAAATAAATTATTTTTTTTAAAAAAAAGATAGTTTAAATATTATTACTATCAATTTGTAATATTAAAACTTTAAATTATATAAGCAAATTATTCTAGATTTAATAAATATATATTTTAAATTTCATAAAAATTGAATTAGTGATTGTAAAGATATTGAAATTCAAAGTTGAGTAATTAAATTATTTATAATATAATATTTATATTAATTTTATATAGTAAAATTTAAGAAATAATAATTGAAAAATATTATTATTAATAAAAATTTTTTTATAAAAGAAATATAATAAAAATTTTTATATTTAAGTAAATTCTAATATTTAATAACTTAATAAATAAGATAGTATAAAATTTTATTTTAAAAAAGTAATTTATTAATATTTATCTGAGATATAAATCTTTTTGTATTAACTCATATTTTATAATAAAAATTCAAAGCTAATAATCTTTAATAAACTTTTATAATTATTAAAATATAATATAATTATTTCTTTATTTATCTGAATTTTAAAACTTTAATAGAATAATTTCTTTTTATTATCAATTATTTAATTAAATATTATATATTAATATATAAGTAAAACTAATTATAAATTATAAATACTGATATAATTAGTATATTATTATTGAGAAAAGAATTAATATATATAAATATTTTTTATTAATATATTGAAATCTAATTATATAAAATATTTATATAATAACTTGAACTTAGAATTTAAAAATTATTATATGAATTTATTAAAAGAAAATTTGAATATATAGTGATTATTAAAAGTAATGCAACACTTAAATTTTTTACTAATTATAATTAGTAAAAAATTTAAGTGTTGCATTACTTTTAATAGTCACTGCATATCAAGTTCTTGATAAATTTAAGATTATTTATATTAAAATGATAAAGATATTATTTAAACTAAATAAAATTTTCTATTTATATATGATCTAATATATAAAAAATAAAATTTAAAGATATATTATTACTTTTATTACTATAATTTTAAGATTGCCAAGAGACTTATATTTACTTATATAATAAATTTATATTTATTAGATATTAAAATAAATCAAGTTATATCAACTTTTCTTTTTCTTATCATGATAAGTATTGTAATTCTTTATATAATAGTTTATTATCTAAAAATTTTAAATTATAATATTTTTTTAAATTATAATTTGCAATTTATTTGATATAAAAAGATAATTAAAAACTATTAATTTATCAAAAAGTGAAAAATAAACCAGAAAATTCTAATTTATTAATAAAATGATTTAAAATTAAAGTAAGAAAAAAAAATTTGATATCACATTATAAATTTTATATATGTAATTACATGTCATATATGTATGTAACTTTATAGTCATATATATATATATATATATGAGTTCTAAAAGAATGCATCAAAGTCTATTAAGAAATATACAAAATATCAAAATTAGATTTGACAACTTTTTTATCCCATAGATCAAAAGAAAGTAGATAATACAAAATTAGGCCATTCATTTATCTTGAAGTAAGAATATTCCTTTGATATATGATTCTCATAAATAATAAAAAAGTAATAATATTTCTGATTCATATAGTATTATAAAGTTTATTTTCTTGTTCTCTATCTTTTCTTTATAAGTAAAGATAATATAAAAATTATAAAATAAGAAAATAAAAGGAATAATATAAAAATATATTAGAAGTATATTGAATCTAATTATTATTATTATTATTTATGAATGGGAATTTAATAATAAGGATCAATAAATAGAATATAGAAAGCTATTTTGCTTTTATAAATATAAAGATAACAAACTAAAAATATTGAAAGTGTTTGATCTGGATTTAATATTTTGTCACCACGAGCTAAATTATATATTAAAAAATTAATTATAAGGCTGTTTCCTGCCTGCATGGGAGCATTAAATTCTAACAGACACTGATATCAATTAAAAAAATAAGATAAATTAATATATATACTTGCATTTATCATTATATGCACATTTGGCGTTTTATTTGGCAGCAGTGGAACTAACACCATTAGTATCAAAAAGAATTGTTACCTTACTTCATTCCATGGCGCTGTGATTTAGCGGGAGGAGCCGATCATCTTCACGTGTAAGACTAATTTTGTGTGATATACTGACATCGAAATCTGTTTTTTATCACCAAAGAAAAATATTAAATCAAGAAAAGTAATAAAAGAATATCAAATGTAAGTTTACCTTCACTTGGAACATACAAACTAACACTTGTAGAATCTAAATGTTTGATATATTAAAATCAATCTGAAATTCATTTTGATTGAATATAAAAATAAGTGTGCATACCTGTAACAGTTGGAATTGATATTAATTTCGAAGTAAACATTCGACTGGTGTAAATTGCATTTGAGTGGATTTGTTGTTTTTTGTTTGTATTTATAGAAATACTTTGTTGATATTTAATTTTATCAAATTGTTGTTTTTCTAGTTTAACACACTCTTTAATTTCTTCTGTTTTGGAATAATCTAACGAGCTGTAATACTAAAAATGCAAAGTATTAGGTTCCAAATCATCATCGTCTGATCTATAATAATAGATAAAGTGTTGAAGTTCCTCAGCGGTCGGTCTGTTTTCTAGAATAGGATCCCAACATTTTTCAATAATAAATTTATACAATCCGGGAACATTGTTTGGTATCGTAGGTCGTACTCCTTTATAGATATCTAATATGAGATGTATATCATGACTTCGTTCACCAAATGGTCGTTCACCAGTTACAATCTCATACATAACCATTCCAAAACTACAAATGTCTGCAGCAGTAGTGTATGGCTTTTCATTTAATACCTCGGGACTCATATAAGGAAGAACTCCACAAATTTTTTGAGTAGATTTTTCTATATCTGTTGGAATGCTAAGTCCAAAATCGGCAATCTGAGGTTCGTAATGCATTAATAATATATTTCCAGGATGAAAGTCACGATGTATAAACTTTTCTCCATGAATTTTTGTTAGATCTCCGATAATATAATATAAATAAATTAATTTTCGATTCCAAGTCAATTTTTCGTAGTTGGAATTAATATATTTACAGAGATCACCATTTTCTGCATAATCCATCACTATCGAATATTTGCTTGTAGCTGAGTTTTTAGTTATTCCATAGTATTTAATAAAAAATAGAGTCAGTGCATTTAAGAGCGGTCTGAATCTATTTTTGAAAATTTGATTTTATTAGAGCAAAAAGTAAGTTTCACTTTAGAAAACGTTCATTTACCTCGTGTATAAACTCTGGAGTAATTTGCTTTGAATTGTGCAATGATTTCAACACAACTTCAATTTCTCCACTTCGTTTAAATTTATTTTCTTCATGATTCCATCTGGGATTACTAAATTCATCATAATCAAATGGACCAGCCAACCATGTTGCTTTATAAATAGTTCCAAAACCTCCTTTTGCAAGATATTCAACGTTGGTAAATCTTTCAAATGGAATCCATTCGAATATATTTTTACGTTCATAATTATTTTTGTTGCGTTCTTTTATTAGATTGTCGATGTCTTTATCTCCGTTAGACAATTCATCGTTATAAATTCGTTTATGATATTTGAAACAGTCTTCACAACCCCAATTTTTTTGACATGTAGTACATTTACTACAATGATGAGTATTGTGAACTAAACACTTGTCGCAGTATCTATTCTTTTGACAGTTAGTACACTCATTACAAGGATGGGTATTTGGTTCCATCTTTGAGTTCACTTTATATTTGTGAAGTTCACCATAGAATACATAAGTCATTACTATCAAGTAATCTTTTGTAACTGGATTTTTAGTCATTCCATACTATGCTATTCTGGTACCGTAATCATAGCATTTGAGGCCCTGTTTCTGGAATAGAATTCGATCCAGTGATATTAATTTAATCCTAGGTCGTACTCCTTTATAAATGTCGTATACAAGATAACGTTCATGATTCCATTCACCAAATGATTACAATATCGTACGCATTCATCACAAAACTATAAATAGATTCAGCGCAGCGTTAGTGTATGACTTTCCTTTTAGCTTTGGACTCATATATAAGGAAGTACTCCACAAGTTTCTTTTTAGATTTCTATATTTGTTGGAATACCAAGTCCAAAATTAGCAATTTGAGGTCTAATATACATTAATATAGTTTAGGTCACGATGTACAAAATTTTGTCTGAATTATTAATATATCATTTGATATGTAAAAGAAAAAAATATCATGTTTGTCAAATTTGAATTTCCATACTAATACTGAGGAAAATAGTATCTTGTGCAACACATGTACATGTATATTCACAATCCTTTCGCTTTTATACATGTAACAATTTATGATATCCTTGCATCATTAAACAAATGTAATTATCAAAAAAATTATTTTTAAACCGTTTTAGCCTGTTCAGAAACTACAAAACTTATGATTCCGATCTAATAAAATTTGTCTATTTCGATATTAAATAACCAAATTCATGCGGGCAGAGTATACATTTTCGGGGGTCTACCGACAATCCAACTTCCCGACAACCCAACTTCCCTAGAATCCAATTTTCTGAAATCTAACATTCCGACAATCCAACTTCCCGAAATACTCCAACTTCCTGACAAATCTAAACTTACCGACAAATATAACTTTCCAACAAACCAGCATTTATTAAAATTTAAAATCAACGGATCTTCATTTAAAATGTAAAATGATGTCGGGAAGTTGGCTTGTCAAAGTCGGGAAATTAGATTGTCGGGATGTTAGGTTTTCGGGAAGTTGGGTTGTCGGGATGCTGGAATTTCGGGAATATGGTTGTCGGTGTCGGGAAGATGGGTGGCGGGATGTTGGGCGGCACCCCACATTTTCTTTTTATTTATCATGAATTTCTTTCTTGAATTCATGAACGTATTATGTCAGCAACTAAAGCAGAAACAATTTACAAAAAAAGAATATGGTCTTCTTTTCGTATCTTCTATTTCAGTTATTCCCTCGACCATTTTTTTATCCATTATCTATTCCGAAATTTCAAAGAAGAATTCCGAGTAACTTACAATTTTTTCGAAATTAATCATCTTAAGATTCTTTGCGGCGTACGTAGTACATGTACATGTATCATGGAAAAGTCTCTTTTACGTGCTGTATTGTTGATTCTCTTACTGTTACGTTATGTCTTATACATGTATAAGCACTGCGAGATACGTTCATGTATACATAGATTATGTAACGTTGCAATATCTTTTCGATTCATGCGAGATAAATAAGCAAAGCAGTTGTAAATATCGATATACATGTACATGTAATTATGTTCCCTTGATTTTATCTGATTCTAAACCGAGCGATTGGTAAATTATTTAAAGATTTATATTAACAATAGAAGACAGCATCTGAACATGTCCATTTGTATTATATATATTTAAGTACAGTTTCTGAGTTTATAAGCAATTTAACAATATATTCTAAATCTTAAAATGCCAAGAAAGATACAGCTATCAATCAAGGTTTATACATGCAAGTTTTACGATACCGATTAATTTCTCTAACAGGAAGTTATTGAAGAAAATTAGAGAGATTAACTGTATTTTGTCATGTCATTAGTCGAAACTATGCAGGAGAGCAAACTCGCACGAATGTACGTGTAATATTTGTTCAATCTAATTACAATTTTAAGTCATGAAACGGCCGCGATAGCTTTATATGTCCGTTAGATTTTGATCGTATTAATAATTTTTGTTGATAAGGGAAATTAATATTTTTTCTTGCCAAGAGATACCAACCACAACATAGATTACTGCACCAATAATAAAAAGACTAATTTATTTTCCGCTTGATTGTATCAATGTTTTGCATAAATCAAGAAAGACAGCTAGTAATGAATGCTTAGCCTTTTTCTGGGCAGTTGTAAACGGTGATTCAAAAAGAGTGCAAACACAAAAGAGAAATAAATGATGTTTAATTACGTAGCTTGTGTGTGCATGTTTTTATCCGAGACCCAGGGTCAATGCAGCAACCGATCCACATCATAATGCTGCTACAAATGAAATGTTTCCTCGCGAAATGACACATACAGAAACGCTAATACATAAAGTGTATAGAGCACAGTATACATGCACATGTATATACATGTAGGTATACATAGCACAATATCTGACAATGCAATAGAATTTTCGTTGTGCGTTGAATGGATTGAAAATTCTTGAAAATGAATAATAAATGCGGAATAGACTTTAAGAAATATCGATATCGTGAGAAAGATAATATACTTTTAAAGTTTGTCATAGTCATAGTATTAAAATCCTGAATCCTCTCCTGCATTCAAAGCTATTTGCGTAAAATAATATGCATAATACAGGATTATATTTATATTTGGGATATAGTCTCACGATGCTTTGATTTGAAAATATTATAAAATAAATACTTCAAGTTAAAATAATCAACATAATTATTGAAAAGTTCCATCCGATTTCCCTTCTTCAACGTTAATCAACTTTCCTTCATTCCTTAATTTTTTTAATTTAATAAAATGGGCAATTGCCTGGATAAACCTCGGGAAAATGGAATAGATTCCGACCCACGTTCATTCAACATTCCTTTAATGGAAACATCTTTAATCGAGAGTAAACAATCTAACTTCTTGGACTCAGAAAAATCAAATATCAATAACGGCAACCATTCACATAATATGCAGTGTCAACAACATGAAAAAAACGCTTTTATATTTTCAATGAATGCTAATAATGATCGCTTTGCTAAGTTACACGCATTGTTTAAGTACACTTGGCAAGCAAATTTTCTTGCACCCGTTGATGAACGACTAAAATTGGGAAATGCGCGAGTTTTAGATCTCGGGTAACCAACATTGATTTAATTTAATTTTAAGTGTAAAAACGAAAAAGAAAAGAAAATTCAATCCCTTGCATTTTGGTGTTTAATAAATAACAAATAGCTGTAGAACGGGGGAATGGGTGTTAGACGTCTCAGTTCAGTATCCACTCGCCAAAGTTTGCGGAATCGATAAATTAAATTTCTTTCCTTCACCAATACCATTAAACTCTGTTTTCTTACCTCTTGATATTCTCGATGGATTACCTTTTGACGATAATACATTCGACCTCGTTCACACTTGTTGTTCAGCTTTTACATATACCGAGATCGAGTGGAAGCAAAAGATAATAAAAGAATTAATACGTGTGCTAAAACCAGGAACTGGTTGGTTGAGTCTTCTAGAGATCAGCTTGTTTTATACAAATGAAGGTCCAAACACCGCTGAGCTGACTAAGCATAGTAAATATAACACTTTTATTTGAGGAAATTTTTGAATCATCTATATTTGTCTTTGTTAATTGATCTTTCGATTTTCTTTAAATAGTGAGGTTATATCTTAAAGAAAAGAAAATAAATCCTGATATCACAAAACTACAAGAAAATTTATTACGTGCATCCAATCAATTCACCGATATTCAAGTCTACGAGAAATCTCACATCCTGGAAAGTAATAGTAGTCGTGCGGGTGATATTGCTGCAAAGGAATTTGCGCTAACAATGTATGCTTTAGGCAAGGAATTATCCTCTTTTATGGGATTAGATAATGAAGGATATGAATCTCTGGTGGAATTAAGTGTCAAAGAATTTAATGTATATAAAACTAGTGCTCGACAAATTAGAATAATTGCACGTAGAAAATCTTTGAAGACATTAATGAAAAGCGGAGAAACAAATTAGTATGAATTATATGGCGACGCATTTTCAAGCGCTTAAATTATTTTTGCATATACGCATATAGTATATTAAGCAAATAATGAAACGAAATAGAGAAAAATTCGGATCGAGCTTTTTAACGACTTTCTATAAAATAATTAACTTTACGAATGTATATTGTATAAAATAAAGCCCAACTATAGAAACCTGCACATAATATATTAGTTTTTCTCGAATGAAAAAATATAGACATATTGTAAAATTTAGTCAGACTAATTTAATTTTAATTCTCAAGTTGATGTTTTGGTACAATCTTAGGACTCATGGAAATCAACAAATCAATTCGTTTAATATATTTATAATTATAGATTACTTTAAAATAATGGGTCGGATAAAAGAAAATACATTTTTTTTCATATACTGTGTTATTATCGTTTAATAGATCTTGCATAAATCATCTATGATTCGGAATAAATACGTAATATTGATTCAAAATGTTGTATGCAGTGAATCAGAGAATTTAAATTAGGTACATGTATATGTTATACGTGTACGTGTATTATTTTATGCACCCTGTTATTATAATTCATTGAACTCTATTTTCTGACTAGGGATGCTAACGACTCGACTCAGATCGACCGACTCGTAAAAAAAGTCGACTTTTTTTTAGAGTCGGTCGATCTGAGTCGATCATATTACACACATAATTAATATCGTCTATTACATGTATTAAGATCATTTATTATTATATTGCTATTGTTTCGTGTAATTGTTATATCGTTACTTTGTAATATTATTTTAAAGTGTTTTATATATAAATAATCTTACTAATATACAGTCAGATCTCTCTATGATCATCACACTTGGGAGAGATGACTAAAGAGAGATGTGACTATAGAAGAGATTTTTTAATTATAATTAATTAGTAACTGGGAAACTCAAAAAAGATGATATAAAAAAGGTGACTATAAAGAGGTGTGATTATAGAGAGGTCTGATTGTATATATATTTTATTATTTATTTAATACAATATAATATTTTTAAAGTATTTCATACAAAGTATAATTAAAATATTTAATAATTCTATTAATTTATGAATGATATTAATAAAAATTTATGTTTATTTCAAATTAAATAATAAGTTCTTTAATTATCTGTACTGTAAATTCAGTTTCTTAATCTGATTGTAATTCTTTTAAATATCTAAATTAAGAATTATTTTTTCAAAAAGATAATTATACTAACTTTATTTTAAATTACTTTTACTCCAGATTATTTAATTAATAAATATTATAATATATATCAATTTTATTTTTTTGTCACTTTGCAAGATCTAATAAAAAACTATTTAATTTTTATAGAATATAAAGATTATTTATAGTTTATTTATTAGTTCTTTGATAGATTTTACAAGATCTAATAAATTAGTTTCTATTCTATTTTATCAATATCTTATAGCTATTCATTGATAAATTCTATTAAATTTGAAATAGTAAATTTATAGATCTTTTTATCAGTTCTTTTTATATAGCAAACTATTAATTATTTAAGTATTATTGAATTTTCTTTCATTATTCTTTAGTATATTTTATAAGGTAATTTTAATTTTCTAAATATTATAATATATAATTAAATTTAGTTAATTAAGCTTAAATTTTAATTTAATTAGTAATTCAATCTGTATTAATCTAATTTACTAAATTAATAAATTTGTTCTTTTACTTTTAAAAATAAATTCTTAAAAGAATGTTTATATTTTAATTAATTTTTTTAATATAATAAATAATAATAAAGTTATATTTTATTATAATTTTTTTCAACAGAAAATTCAAAGAGATTCAAGAAAATAATGTTAAAATTATTTTACAGTTATATGTTTGAAAAGAGATTCAAGAAAATAATATCAAAATTATCTTATAGTTCAAACTATAATCAAAATTTTTTTTAATAATATTATAATTCTTTTTAGCTAATTTAAATAAAATACTAGAAGTATTTTAGAATCTTTATCATTATTATCTTTTAATAATATATTAATTATTATTTTTCTATCTTTTTTATTTTATTCAAAAATTATAATATTCTTAAAATTAATTTATTATTAATTTTATTTAATTAATTTATTCTTATAATTAAATTATAAATTTGAGCTTTAGTTATATTTACTTCTATTAAAATTATAATTTATTAATAATAATAGAAAATTAATTTTGATAAATTATACTAGTAATATTTAGTATCATATCATATGATTATATAATTTCATATATAATTAACTAATGTAAAATAAAGTATATTATTTGTTTAAAATAAAATATATAATTATTTATTTATTTATTGATCAAAAAATTTATTTCAAAGTATATTAAATTATATAATAAATTAATTTTTTTTCTTAAATTTTTGTTTTTTCTTCTCTTAAATTATAAGATTATTTTATTAATGGTTATAAACAAGATAAAATGCGATATGAATAAGTTTTAATTTTATAACTTATAATTGTTTTTATTATTTAAAAGTATTCAG
>CAJVPS010002794.1:0-11480 GCA_910591765.1 Ambispora leptoticha
TATTATAGTATTACTAGCTAATACTATCTAATATATAAGATATAATTAAAGTATTATAGTATAAATAATTATGAATAGGCTATGTCAAAGTATATTAAAAGATATCAAAGAATGTTGAAGAATATTAAAGTATGTGAAAGGATATTGAAAGACATGAAAAGATGTGAGAGAATGTTAAAAGATATTAAAGAATAAGGAAAGATATTTGAGATTATCATTCAAGTGTAACTATTTCATTAAAATTAAAAATAATCTTCCATTATACTATTTTACTATATACATAAATATCATATTACAAGATAATAAAAATATAGATTTCAAATATTAAATAAAATATAATATTTTAAAAATAGAAACATAATAATAAATATAGTAATATATGATATAAAAATAGAAATATTTATAAATAAATAAAAAATATAAAATATGTGATTTTGCATAATCAAGAAAAATTAATAAATTAAGAAATTTATGTCACTATAATAACATATGGTTCTCCTTCAGAAAATTTTTGCTTCTGCAAAAATTAATTAATAATCTTTAATAATTCTTTCTTGTTTAAGTGATACAACTTGATTAGTGTAAACTCAAATCTATTATCAAATGCTTCTTCTTCAGAGTGATAAATAAAAAAAACTTTATGAGTGGTATTATATGATCTATCATATATGTACTTTTCAAGAATATCCTCAATATTCTTTTTAATTTCTGATATTTCTCTTGAATATTTCTGAGATTGAATCAAAAGTATATATTCAAGCTTATAGTATAGTAGTATCATCTGACTATTATTATCCAAAGAATTATTGTAAATTAATAATATAGTTTCTTTGAGTTGAGTAGGCTAATCTTTATTTAAAGTCAGTTTAATATCTTCTATCTTGAATGTAAATACTTTAGATTATTCTTCAGAGATGATTGAACTATTAGAACTTATAAATTCTGATTCTTTTTCAATATCTTCTTATTTAATATTAACTTTAAATTCATCTTCTGATGAGATAACAATAAAGATATTTAATCAATTGAAGTCCAGATCAGTAGTTGTATTAATTGGTTCAATAGATACTTCAAGAGATTCAATAATTGGTTGAGTATCCAAGAGAAAAATATTATCAATTTTAATATCTTGAGTAAATTCAGATTGTATAAGTAAATTCAAAAGCGTAATATTAGTTTCTTGTCCTGTATTATCATAGATAAGTAATTTATAAGTGGAGAAGGTAATCATTCCAAAGAGTTAGTAAGTAAGTATTTTCTAATAGATTTCTTTAAGAAATTTGATTATTGAAGAGATAATTCAAGTTGATAATTGAGATATGATAAAGAATAATAAAAGTAAAAGTATAATAAAATTTGAAAAGATATAAGATAATAAGAGTAAAAAGTAATAGATAAAAGTAAAAATATGAAAGAATAAAGAAAAAGAAAAGGGAAATAAAGAAGGTATTTATATAAAATTTGAACTAAAATTCTACTATAAGTAATAAGATTAAAAATATTAGGATAAAGATAATTATAGATAAAGATAAGATAGAAAAGAATTTTGAATATAAAAATGACAAAAATTAAAGAGATAATTCATATGAGTTACTCAATAATAATTTGTGATTTAAAGTAATCTTGATGATTATAATAATATTTGAGTTGTCTTCTATTAATAGAATACTTATGAACTTTTCTTTTCTGATCATGAAGTTATATTTAGTATAGTCATGAATATAGTACCATTCTTTACTTTAGATAGATTGAAATTTATCTTCAATACTAAGTATTATTTTATATCAAATAATAATACTTTATTTCTAATTTTGAATATTATTTCTTTTTGAATTTTGTTATTATGTATTTGAGAGTATTATAATTATTACTCTTTTATATTTTACTTTGCTTCTAATATTTATTGTGGTAATTGATTTACTGTGTTATATATTTGCTGTATTAATTTTTCTTCTTCTGTAGAATCTTCTTTTAAATGAGCAGGAATTTTTAATTTAATTAGTAATTTAGCATTTCATTTATAGATCAAGAAAAATAATTCATGCTTTATTATTAAATTTTAATTAGTTTAATAAGCAAAAAGAGCAGTAGGAATAAAGATATCCCATTCTTATTCATGTGCTATTGTCAATTTTTGTAAGATCATATATAGTATTCTATTAAAATATTCTATTATTCTATTTATTTGTGGGTGATAAGATGAAGAAAATTTATATTTAATTTCAAATTTTATTGATAATTCTTTAATTATTTCATTAATGAATTCTAATCCATTATTTGATTGAATTTCTTTAGGATATCCATATCTACAGATTATTTTTTCAAAGATAAATTTTGCAATTATAGTAGCTTTCTTATCTGGAATTACTTTAGCTTCAGACTATTTTGTAAGATAATCTATTACTATAATAATATATCAATTTCCAGTTGTTATTATTTTACTAGATCTAATTAAATTAATAATAATTTTGTTAAAAGATTGTCCAATTTTGATAGGATGCAAAGATTATTTAATAGTTCTTCTACCAGTTTGCTGACAGATTTCACAAATTTCTATATAATTCTTTATATCAGTTCCTATACCATTTCACTAATATTTATTTGCAATTTGTTGATAGATTTTTTCATATCCAAAATATTCAGATAAAGAGCTTAAATGTAAATTAATAAGAATAGCTTTTATTTTATTTTTTTTGATAACTTGAAGAGGTGTAGTTAGTTCTTTTTTTCAATTAATTTTGTATAGTATGTTATCAATTTGTAAAATATATTTTGCTTGATTATGAATTTTACATTATTGTTCAAGAGTTGATCCTATAGGATAAGTTTTATTATCCAAATATTATTGTAAGTTATAGTAAATTGTTAAATTCATATTATTGTTATAAAGAGAAAAGTTATTTAATGATCTTTCAAATACATCCAGGATAAGGCATCAGTATTTTAATTCTTTCTTTCAGGTTAATAAGTAATAATAAAGGTATATTCTATAAGAGATATGATCCAGCAGTTTATTCTAGCAGAATAACTTGATTGATTTTTAAATAATCATTTCAAGACATTATAATTAATAATGATTTCAAAAACTGTTCCAAGTAGATAATGATGAAATTATCTAACAGTCCATACTACTACTAATACTTCTTTTTTAGTTACTTCATATTTTTGTTTATTTAGTTTTAAAGTAATACTCATATAGGTAACTACTTGTTTTCTTCCATCCTTATCTTTTTGTAATGGGATAGCTCTAAGTCCTGAGTTTGAAGCATCAGTATAAAGATAGAATTTCTTTATAAAGTTAGGATAAATCAAAATAGATGCAGTTATAAGATATTATTTGATTTGTTGAAAAGCTTCTTCTTGATCTATAATCCAAATGAATAATTCTTTATTATAAAGTAATTTGAATAGAAATGCAGTAATTTGAGAAAATTTTTTAATGAATTTTCTGTAATATCTAGCTAATTCAAAAAATGATCAGAATTTTTTAATAGTTCTTGATTAAGAAAAGTCTTGTATTTTCTGAATAGTTGATGGATTAGAAGAAATTTCTTCTTTAGTTATAATATGTTCAAGAAATGGTAATTCTCTTCTACAAAAGTTATATTTTTCTGAATTGAGTTTCAAGTTGGCATTTCTAATTCTGCAAAATACTTTGTTAAAATGATTCAAGTATTCTTCAAAATCTTTTGAGAATATATTCAGATTATTAATGTATATATTGGCAAAATTCCAATTATATTCTTCTAGTACTATATTCATAATATATTGAAAAGTTACTAGAATATAATATAATCCAAAAGACATGATATTGAATTTAAAAAATCCTTTTCTGGAGATGAAAGCAATTTTAGATTTATCTTCTTCTTTTATTTTGATTTATCAATATCCAGAAATTAAGTCTATAGATGAAAATCAATAAGTATTTTCAAAAAAGTTCATTATTTCATCAATTCTTGGTAATGGATAAGTATCTTTTCTGGTTATTGCATTTATTTTTTTGTAATCAACACAAAATCTTTTCTTTTCATTCTTTTTGAAAATTATAACAATAAGTAAAACTCAAGAACTAGTTAATGGTTAAATAATATTGGCTTCTAATATTCTTTGAATTTCTTCTAATATGAATAATTAATCTGAAAGAGTAGTTTTATAAGATTATTATTTAATAAATAATTTATTTCTAGTATATATCTCATATTGAATTATATTACTTTGGTCAAGTTCATGTAATTCAGTTGCAAAGATATCAGTATTATCTTTAAGTAGTTAAGTAAGAAGTTATTCTTGTTTAGTAGTTAATTTTTATTGTTTAATAACTTTTTCTTTTTGTTTTTATTCTAAGAAATAGATATAAGCTTCTTGATGATCAGTAAATCCAAATCTAGCTATTTCTTGACTAGATTGTCTTAGTTCTTCTCTAGTAAAAACTGGCTTAAGTTGATCAATAGGTGTAAGTTAAAGAAATATAAGTTAAGCAATTTTCTGATCTGGTTCAATAATATAATCATCTTCTAAGTTATTTTAAATAATGATATTGATTTTTCCAATATATTCAGAGTTAATAATTCCATCTTTAATATTGATTTCTTGTTTTGTAAGAGATAAGTGAGACATTACTTAATATATAAATCCTATAGAAATTTTTATAATAATATAAATATCTACTAATATAATTTAATATAAGAAAATTCTAATTGCTTCTTTTTCAGTATAATAAATATCATAATTAGTATCAGTTGGAAATGCTTTCTCTAGTAATTTTTCTTTATCTTGATTATTATAAACTTTAACTATATAGTAGCTATTACTTTATTTCACAGAAGTATTCTTTAAATAATTATTAAATTATTGTAAAAGTTCATTAAGCACTTAATAAATAATTTTAAATTTTTCATAAATTCCATTTAATTCAAGTTGAAAAGATTAATTTGCAATAAAAGTAAAGCTAATTTCTTCAATTAATTTATTGGTTACTACTTTTTCTGAAATTAGTTCTAAAGTTATAGGGTATTTTCCTTCATCTAATTTTGTTGGAAGTTTAAATTGTATATAATTATCATATTTATCATTATTACAAAGAATTAGGCATTCTTGATAGAGTATTACATTAATATAATTCAAGCAAGTAAGTTATTATTTTCTATTAGAACTGAGTTATTGATAAATGTATTAAAATATTTTAGTAGTAAAGACTTTTACAAAACTCTTATAAATGATTCATAAAAAAAGTCATCTTCATATATAAAGTAAGATAGAATTACTTTATCAATTTTATTATATTCTTCATAAACTTCTAATAGTATTTTTCTTTCTCTGAGCTTGTTAATTATTTTGATATTCTTTCTCTATCCTTCATAATTAAATTAATAAATATATTAATGTTCATAAATATAGAAGTATTTCTTTTTATAACTTCTAGTAATAAATATTTCTCTTGATTTATTACATTCATCATATTGAGAATAGACAAGAAGATTTAATTATTTTTCTTTGATATAATTATTACAAGCAGTTACTTTTTCTCTATTCATTTTGAAATATATTCCAGTATAGTATTTGTCTATATATTTTTTATATTCATAGTATTTTTTGATTTGAGAATTAGGATGAATTTATTATATGACAGATTAATATATATCAAAACTTTTCTTGACTTTTTTCTTAATAAAGAATTCTTGTTCAACTTTATTAGCCTAATCTTTATTAATTTTGAATTCAGCATGAAAAAATTTATAAATTTTGATTATTATCCAGTTAGCAAGATTATTAAAGTATTGGTAATATTAGTAATCAGGTATAAAGAGATTTCTATGACACCAGTATTAACTATTTGATCCTTGCCAGTCAAATAACTATCAGTTATTTTAATTATATTATTAAGTAAACTTCTTGTCAAGTTATTTGAAATCTTTCTAAATATATTTCTTCTTGATAGACTTGTATTTTATTAATCTTTTTAATACTTTAAATAATCTGAAATGATATTTTTCCAAAGTCAACATCTCTTAAACTTTGATTTGAAGTTTCAACAGGAATCCAGATTTCTTTGATAATGATTTTAACACTATCATCATCTTGAAATTCTTGTTATCCAGAAGTTATAGTATTCTAATTATCATGTTATCACATGATAAAAGTCTTCTTTTCCAGATACTGTTTCTCAAATTTACTTTTAGAATCTTCTTCTGATTCATCTTCTTTAGAATTTATATCTTTAAAAATCAGTTCTTCTTTATCACTATAAATAAATTTAATTAATACTTTTTCTTTTTGATTATTATATTTAAAGATAAATAGTTCTTTTCTGATATTAATATTAACTTTAATTTTGTTTAAAAAGTCCATTCTAATAATTATTGAGTATATTTTTACTTTAGTAATATCTATTTCAATAAAAATCATAATTCTATTAATATTCAAAAATAAGTTGTTAATAGTTCTAAAAGATTATTTAGATACTCTATTTATATATGATAGTGAAATATTTAAACTGTATTATATTTTTAATCTCATATCTTTAATAAAATTATATATAATAATATATCCAGAGATACTAATATTAATGATTAAATTAATAATATTCTTTCTAACTTTTGCTTTATATTAGGTAGATGTGATTTTAAACTTTTGTTCAAGTAATACTCTTCTTTTTCTTTTCAGCTTGAGTACTATAACTTGATATATTCCTTTTGATAACTGAATTCTTTATAATAATAAGATCTGAATAAGTTGAGTAATAGTTATATTTGCTTTTTGTTAGACTAAATTTTCTAGGATATTATATAATTCAGCTATGACAGTAAGTACAGATAAAGTAATTTTACTTTTCTTTTTGTGAATAATCTTTTTGATAAGTTCTTCTTCAAGATTTTTAGATAATCTAATATTATTCATATTTTGATCAAGTATAACTTCAGAAATATCTTCTTGTTCTTTTTCTTTAATATTATTTGATTCCTCATTTTTATCAATGATTTCTTTATGAGATCAATCTATAGATCTAGTTCTATAAGAAGTAGTTCTGAAATTTTTGGATTTTCTTTTAGCAATTAAGTATTCATATATACCAAGTAGTAAATTTATATTATCAGATTTGATAGTTAATATTTGAATATTATTAATTAAAGCTTATATTTAGATTAATAATATATTTTTATTATTATTTGCATTTTGATTATTATTAGTATTTGTCTAATTTGGTAGTATATTATTTTGTTGCTGATTATTTCCATTAGTTTTCTGATAATTATTTTCAAAGTTATTTTAATTATTCTAATATGATTGTAACTGAGGACAATTAGGATAGATATAATCTGATTTATTATAATTATAACAAATTGAGACTGGTTTAGAATTTTGGTTATTAGATTTATAATCTAAATTATTTCTGTTATAACTTGATCCTTTATTAATTTCAATATTTTCTATTTATTAATTAAAATCTTGCAGTATTATTAATATAGCATTTAGTATTAAATTATTTTGAATTTGAGTTTAATAATATTCATAGATTGATATATCTGTATCTGTTTTCTCTATATTCTTGATGACTTGTATCATATTTAAGAAAGTTCTATTAGCTGAGATCTGAATCTATTTTCTAATTTCTAATTTCTGGTTTCAATTTTCTTTTATATATTCAGATTTTGTATTCTTCCAGATATTTATTTTCTGGATCTACTTTACAAAATAGATTAATAAATTTATCATATATTCTTCTATAGTATCAGTCTGTTATAATATTTCAATCTTATCTTGCTATTAATTAATTCTTTCTTAAGTACAGAAGTATATAGCAAATTAATAACTAAAATTATATGACTAGTCTTAATTATCATTTCAAGTAGTTAATTAGATAGTATTATCTCTTTTTCTTTTATTACATCATAAGATAATAGCATCTTCTAAATATTCTCTAACTAATTATACTTTTCTAGTATCTGTAATATCATTAGCTTATATAATAACATTAAAGTCTTTAAGCTACTCAATTAGGTCTTGGTTATTTTTTCTATATTTTCTGATAGGGATAATAATTTTTTTCATAGACTGGATATTCTAGTTAGTCATTTAATTAGTGAGAGCTCTAAGAGCTATAATAAGATTATTCAAGTTATTATTATTATTTTGTTATGCTATTTAATTATCTTCTTCTTCTTCTGATTGATTATTATTTTCTAAATCTATTTGAATATATTCTTCTAAACTGGAATAATTATTATTTTCTTCTGATTCTGAAATTAATATAAGTTGTACTAGAAAAATAGAAGTATCTTCTGAATTTTTTGTTTCAGAATTGTATTTATTAATATTATTATTAATAAAAGTAGTTCTTGATTGAAAGTTAAAGTCTTAATGGATAAACTATTGATAAAATTATTTAATTAAGTCTAGTTATTCTTCTTGTATATTAATACAATTAAATATAAAGGTATTTACTAGTTATACTATTCTTTATTTTAATCAGCTAATATATATTTTAATAAGATCAATTTGAATTAATTCTTGAAATAACAGATATATGATTTGATTAATTAATATTACTTCAATATTTTCTGTAAGCAGACAAAAAGTATAAAATTATATAATAATTTGGAGTTAAAGAAGATAATAATAGGAACAAAAGTCTTGAGAAGATATTATAATAGGATAATTAGGAATTTGATATACTTCTAAATGATAATTAATAAGTAATCTAATAAAAAAATAATAATTGGTTATGAAAACTCAAGATATAAGTATTTATCAATTATGAATAATAAAAGAAAGGGTATAAAAAGGAATATAAAAAATATGTAAATATAAAAAGAGATATAGAGAGGATTTTCCTCTACAGAGGGGATATTAAAAATATATTATGAAGAATTGATAAGTGAATTTTCACTTAAATTTATCTTAACAATATAGGATTGGAAGAGACTGAAATAATTAAAGATAACAAGAGGGAAATTAGACTATACTTTTAATAATGACAAAGATTTCTAAGATTTATACTAATATTTATAAATATTATCTTAACAAGGATAAATAAATAAATCAAAAAAATTATAAAAATTGACTGAGTAAAGTCACTAGTTATTAATATAATTCAAGATTTTAAACTAATTAAATAGTAAATTATTAATTAAAAAAGACTATATCTAATAAAGAGTAAAAATAAAATATATAAACTAAATAACTAAAAATAAATAAAGAGTATGAATTATTTATAGTAGAGATCTTTTATTCTTAAAATAATAAAATAAAAAGTATGACTTATTTATAATAGAGATTTTTTACTCAAAATAATATCAAATAAATTAAAAATCAATATAATATTATAATTCAAAAATCCTAAATTAACTTTATATAATCAAAGAAATAAAACCAAGTAAAAGAAAGGGTACTAATATAATTTAAAAAGAAATTTTTTAAAAAAGATTACTATTATTATAATAATAAGCTTTTAAATTATATTTTTCAAATAATTGAATTTAAAATTATTTATTTCAAGCTGGTATAGCAGATTCTTTTATATATTTTTTGATATATAAATTATTATAGTATTATTAATTAATATTATCTAATATATAAAATATAATTAAAGTACTATAGTATAAATAATTATAAATAGGTTATATTGAAGTATATTAAAAGATATCAAAGAATATTGAAGAATATCAGAGTATGTAAAAGAATATTAAAAGATATGAAAAGATATTAAAAGACAGAAAAAGATATTGAAAGACATAAAAAGATATGAAAAAACATAAGAGAATATCAAAGAATGAGAAAAAATATTTGAGATCATTATCTAAATATAACTATTTTATCAAAATTAAAAATTAATCTTTCACTATACTATTCTACTATATATATAAATATCATATTACAAATAATAATAAAATATAGATCCTGAATATAAAAGAAAATATAGTATTTAAAAATAGAAATGTGATAATAAATATAATAATATATGAAATAAAAATAAGAATATTTATAAAATTCATAAAAATTATAATAAAATATGATTTTGCATAACTAAAAAAAGATTAAGAAATTAAGAAATTTTATGTCAATATAGTAATAATATTATATTTATAACTATACTAGATATAATTTTTATAAACTTTGTAATCAGAATGAAAATATTTTCAAGTATTCTATTAATAAAAGATAACTCAAATATTATTATAATAGCCAAAATTACTTTGAATCACAAATTATTATTAAGTAAATCATATGAATCTTCTCTTAATTTTTATTATCTTTATATTTGAAATTATCTTCTATTTTATTTTAATTATCTTTTATTTTATCTTTTTTGAATTTAATATCTTATTATTTATAATAGATTATTAGTTTAGAATTTATATAAATACTCTCTCTCTTTCTCTTATCTTTTTCTTTATTCTTTCATATTTTTATTTTTATTTATTATTTTTACTTTTATTATCTTATATCTTTTTGAATTCTTTTATATTTTTCACTTTTATTATTTTATTATATCTCAATTACTTATTTGAATTATTTCTTAAATAATTAAGTCTCTTGAAAAGATATATTATTACTATAATAATATAAATTTCTTTAATTTTATAATTTTTAGATCTTGAAATTTTTGACTAATTAATTAATTTTTAGAAGATATATAATTTTAAATAATATAATTGATGTATTAGTTATGAATTCAATCACAATTCAATAGTATTTTTGCAATATTTTTGTAATATTTTAATAATACTTCAAGATTATAAATGAATAAATTAGCTCTAAAATTAATAACAGTTCATAAACAGTTTAATAATAGTTTAGAAATACTTTAAAAATAGTTTAGTAATGAATTTAATTAATTTTTATTATTATCTTTTCTTTTTAGAATATTTATCTTATCTTTTTATTTTATTTTATTATTTGTATTATCATTAACTTATCATATATATCTTATCTCTTTATTTTACTTATTTATTTATTAATTTTTTATCTCAAAGTTTGTAATTATAATCTAGAATAATAAATAAGTTTAGATAAAAATTTATAAAATCTCAAAAATATATAAATATTTCTGCTCTTAGATGTAAAATAAATATACTTAAATAGTAATAATTTTATTATCTTTGAAAATACTTAAGTTAATCTTATTTTGTATTTTTTTTTTATTTTTGCCTTGATATCTTGTTTTCATTTATCTTTTCTATTATAATAGATTATATTCTAATTATTTATAAGTTTTTCTTGCCTGAAAAACTTAAATAATGATTAAAGATAGCATAGCAAGTATGTAATACTTATTTGTTATCTGTTGTAATATATTACAACTCCAAAATTTTATAAGTTATAACTAGTTGCAACTAGGTAATACTTTATTTATTATCACATTGTAACAGTTAAGAAGCTATCTTTAGTAGTAATGCTCTCTACTAAAATAAGTCAAGTATATTTTATTTAATTTAGAAGATTTTTGTAAGCTTTTTCATATATAAAAGCTTTATTTTATT